>PVKH010040256.1:0-11083 GCA_004027955.1 Chaetophractus vellerosus | reverse complement strand
GGGGTGATCAGAGTGTTCTAAAGCTTATTACAGTGATGGTGCCACAACTCTGAATATACAAAAAGCCATTAGATGGCACATTTTAAATGGGGGAATTGTGTGGTGTGTGAATTTTAGTTCAACAAGCTTATCATTAAAATTAAAACAACCCAAAACACCCAGTTCACATCACCCCCCTGCCTTACCTGGCCTCACTGCACTTAGTCCAAAACCCAGACCCTCACCAGGTCAGGCTCACTCCCCCTCTGGCTCCCTCACTTACTCTGCCCTCATTCTGTTCCTGGCCACTGCCCACCACCTCCAAGCTTGTTCTTGGCCCAGGTTCCCCAGGAAGCCCACCCTGGCTCTCCTCCAGCCTTTCAAGCATCCTTCAAACACCACCTTCTCTCTACCCCTCTCAAGTCACCCCCTCAACTACAGGGTTGACTTCCTTCCCAGCACTCAGCACCATCTCTAAAGTATGTTCTGTGAACTTGCTCAGGGTGTGTCTGCTCCTGCCCAGGTACAACTACAAAGTCATCACAGTGCCCAGGACTGAGGTTGGCTGCAGATGGGGCTCAGCCCCCACAGGCTCAGTGAAGGAACATGGGACCCTTTATTCAGCCCTGCCACAGCTGGGCACTTCCAGTAATCATCTTCTCTGCAGGCAAACCCTCTGCTCTCCCCTATAGCTCCTGCCCAGCCTCCATTCTCTGGGAGCAGCTCACCCCTTGCTCCTACTCTGACCCCAGAGCTGGGTGGCCTGACACCACCCTTGTCCTCACCTGTTCCCTCAGCTGCTCTGCCACAGCCTTCTCACCTCAGACTTGCTGGAGACACTGGGGGAGCTCCCAAACCACCCTGAGCATCCGTGCCTTTTGGGAGGAGGGAGGCGGGGAGCTCTTTGGCAACTTTCCCCATTTCTTCTATGATGACTGGTTAGTCCAGTCTGTGCTACCACATCTGAGTCAGTCTTGCAGGTTACATTTTTCTAGAACATTATCTCTGCTTCTCTCAGGTTTTCAAACCTATTTAGTAGTTGAACAAAACTACACTTCTGGCTCCTTCTCCACCACTGTGCTTCTTCTCCCATAACATCGCCCTCTACTCAGTCTGCTCTCTGGGCTGCAGGCCCATCCTTCCTCCCTGACCTCATTGCCCTTTTTCTTGACCAAGTTAAGTACAGGTTGTGGCTGTGCAAGTGCTGTGCTTCTAGAATGGGGCTGCTGACCCTCAGTGACTGCCCAAGGCCCCCAATCCACCTTCCTCACCCAAGGCTGTGTGAGACCCCCTTTGGATCTTAAGGCCTCCTACCCCCATGTCCCCACTGTTGGTGAAAGTCACATCTGCATCCCCACTGGCCTGGGGGTTGGATCCTGGATGTCCCTGAGCCAGCCAGAGGCCCAGCCATAGGAGTCCTTGTGACAGTGTGCCCCCACAGCTGAGGGTCCAGAGCCTTCAACCCAATGACAAATACCTAGGCCTCTGGAACAACCTCTGTTTCCTCCAGACCCCAGCCTTGGCATGAAGACAACTCAGTAGAGGAGGCAGCTTGGGCAAGAACACTGCAAGAAATGAATTTCAAGAGCATGCCACATTGATTAGGCCAGATGGCACACAAACAAGTTCCAGTCCTGGTGTGGGGCCCTGGGCTCAGAGCCTCTGCTCCATCATCCCAGAAAAGGGAGAAACCTCTGCTCCAGGGCATCAGAGAACTTAGGATCCTGAGCACCAGACATGGGCTGGGGCTGCTGACACTCAGGGAGTGTCATTGGCCTCAGTTTCTCTCTCAACATGGAGCCACCAGCACTCCACATGGGCCCCTGCAGGAAGGAGACCCCAGGAAACACAGGAGGATGAATGAGAGGCTTGGGGTGGCCAGTGGACTGTGCTTTAGGTGCCCCTGAGCTGTGTGCCCATCAAAAAATGATTGCCAGCAGAGCCAGGCAGGCTCCTGGTGGCCTTGGGCCACTCCTCCTGTCATGCCCAACCCAAAGCTCACCATCATGCTCCCATATGCCTAGCCAAGGGGACCCTGTCCCTCTAGACTCAAGACATGCAACCTCACCCCTGTAGCCAGATTTTGTCTGGGTCCTTAGTTAAACTGCAAGAAATGAATTTCAAGAGCATGCCACATTGATTAGGCCAGTAATTTTTTGAGGTAGGGAGGGAAGAGAAATGGGATAAGATAATAGATCATGGGTCCCAGAGAGAGAGGAAAGGGCTGAAGAATGATATAGTGGGCTGATTTACAGACTACAATTGTCTGTTATAGATTATAAATGCCCAGGTTTTACTTGTATGGCCATCATGGCAGGGGAAAATGGTAAGAGTAGGGCACAGAAGGCAGGAACGGGGTCAAAAGGCAAAAGAAACACAGTTCAGCCTTTATGTTGGCTTTTTAAACCACTAATTATTCCACCCTTTTGCTAACGGCAAAGAAGTCCCAAATGTTTGCTGTTTTGATTGATTACCCCACCCATCAATCCCCTGGGAGGGCCCAATGATAACACCCTTAGAGAATATCTGGGGTTTCTCCTGGCTTCTGGAGGAAATCTTGCTCTGAATGGGAGTTTCTCACAAGGGTTTTCCAGGAGCCATCTTGGGGATACTGATGTCCACTTGGCCTTTTTGCCAGGTTTCAGATCCATCTTTTGATTCCCTAGCTAGCCTGGTTCACCTGGACAGCCTTCCATGTCAAAACACCCCTCCCACTGAGCTCCTCTGGCACCCCTCCACCCTCTGCACCTGCTATGTCCTTATGCATCTCTCTCACAGATCTTTGAGCTACTCTAGGACAGGTGTTGGATGATTCAGGCTGGGTTTCCCACCATTTCCCAGCACTATGTCCAGCACACAGGAAGCCCAAGGGATGTATGTCACACGACCATCCTCTGCCACTCCCACGGGGCAGACACATCTTCTGAGCTCACACTGGCTTGTGCCAGGCCTATGTGCCCTGCACAGAGCCTTGCACATGTGACTGCCTCAATGGACTGTTTATTCAGTGAACTGTGGATTATGCTGTCCACTTTACAGAAGAGACGACTGAGCCTGGAAAGGGGGAAGTAGCATGTTCAGAGTCCTCTCCATACATTTTAAACACACTTCTCTGAGTCTGTGTGGCTCTAAAGTTAAAGCACCGGATGCCTTCCTACTGAGCTAAATACTATCATCATCATCCATGTTATCAAGGAGGAAACTGAGAAGTTAGCCACTTATCTAAGATCACAGAACTAAGAAGTGGTCAAATTAAGACTTGAACCTGAGTTTAACTCCAGAGCCCTTAACTAAGCCACTGTAATGCCTCTCATGCTGGCACATTTACTGGGAGCTAGGCATGGTGTCAAACCCTCCTCATGCATCAGCTCAGCCTGGGGCAGGAGATAGCTCAAAGAAAGCTTTCAGCAGGAAAAGGGACAGGACATGACTTAAGACAGGTAGGATTCTGTGTAGAATGCTCACTTGGGTTGAGACAGGAGGACTGAGTGGACTGTGGTAGACACAGGGAGGTGAACGTCAGCTGCATTTAGCCAAAGAGGCTTACAGTCTTATATAGGAGATCAGCAAGGACCAACAGCTACTGTGCTTCCCAGAGCAGAGGCCAGATGTGCTTCCTAATTGGCTCCTTGGCATTGCCCAACACAGGGCTGGCACCAGGAAACTAGGCTGAAAAACAAATGAAGTCCCTTCCATCCTAAACTCCTGACCATCACCTCTGGACTGGGCTGGATGAGGGTACCTTCTCTGGGTTGCAGTCAGTCACCCTGGGAAATTGAGGCAGGTTAGTAGAAGGTAACAGAGGAGAAGATGAGCCACAATATGGCTGGCAGACAACATGGCTGGCAGACCGCATGGCTGGCTGAAAACATGGCTGCAAGACCTCACTGGGAATTTGAGTGTAACCTTGAGATCCCAGTTTCCCTTTCCAGGACCTCTGCTTGGCCCCAGATATTCCAAACTGTCCTTACCATTGGTCCCACCACCAGTGGGGTAACCAATACCTGCTGAGGCCCATCCCCTTATCATTAGAAAGGGAGTGGAATAATTAACAGTTTAAAAGGTTACCACACAAGGTGGAGTACGCCCTCTCTGCCTGGAAGAGCCCACACCAAATCATGGTGTGTATTTCCATCTTTATCTCCCATTTCTCAGCAAGCTCTGTTCTTTCCCCCACTTCCCAAATAAATTCTTCTTACTGGCCTAAATAAACTGGCAAGTTCATAAATTCATTTATGTATCACAGCCAAGAACCTACAGGAATCCGCTTCCCTTCTTCATAATGACTTTGTCCAGACCTAGGTCTCCACCCGCAGCCCTTGTTCACCTCCTTATCCCTGGTGCCCAGCACAAGGCCTGGCATGGTAGCTTTGGTGTGCAATCCCAGCAAGCTCCTGTATCTTTGGGTCATGTTTCCTTTCAATCCTGGGCTCTCCTGACCACACAGGTCCTGAGGACTTTCTGCCAATGGGCTCTACCAACTGGAGCAGTCCTCCTTTGTGACCATCTCCCTGAAGAATCAGGGTGGGAGGCAAAGGGGCAGTGTACAGAGACTAATCCAACCTCTGGAGCCCAGCACCCAGGAAACCTCAGGAAACGCCGCTGAGCTCTGTTCACCGTCTTTGCCCTCCTTGGCCCTGTCACTTCCTTTCCCAAGGACCAGTTCCCAGCCCAGCCAGCAGGAGAGAGAATGAATGAGCCTTCTGCCAGCTGAAATCCCTCTAACTACCCACTGGATCAAAGGCCACACAGGGACCTCCTGGGGCACCAAGGAGAACCGGGCTTATTTCAGGACAGGACAGAGAAGGCGACCTGGAGGCGGAGACTCTCCCCTCCAGTCCGCAGTATCCAGCCAGGCCAGCGTGGCCCGCCTGCCCCACCCGGGCTTACCATTTCCAGGAAGTTGCCACCACTTCCTGGCTCGGCGGGGAAAGCAGGGAGGACAGAGGCGGCCCCGCTCCCAGGGAGGCTGCAGGTGCGGGCACCCCGAGGCCCCCAGCTCAGGTTCCCCGGGGGACGGGAGCCCTTCTCCAGGCTCAAGCCCCGACTCCAGGGGCTGCGCGTGCGCACTTCCTGCGCCGACCAAGCGCTCCCTCCAGGCCCTTGTGCAATCTTGTTAAGATAGATTGGGCAACTCTCTCAGCCTCAGTTTCTTGTTAAGGACATTATGTACTTGACACAGCTTTTATCTCAAACATCCACTCAAAAAATAAATTATATTCTAAGAGAAAACAGGAATATCGGTTTTTTTTTCCTTAGAAGGCTTTTAAATTCTTGATTCTAAACACTATTTGTTTGTATTATCTACCTTTATTAAAAATAATTAAAATAAATGTTAAAAATTAATACATGATGTATTTCCTTACTCTAAGGGCATTTTTCTACATGTTGGCCATGCCATAAGCTTCTGTCCCCAGTTTTCCAAATGCAAATCTGAAGGTAAACTCAACCTATACATTGAATATATAAATGCTAGGACTTTTTTCTTCTGCACCCCCTTACACACACACACACACACACACACACACACACACACGTTTTGATGAGAGGAGTACATAATATGCTCTTCCAGAACAGCATTAATAAAACCTGATTTGGGTGCAGTTTTTGAACAAAACTAAGGAGAATGAGGACTTAGCTAATTTAGGCTCCTGTGCGGGTCCATGGAGGAGCTTGAGGGGTGGAGAAACACATGTGGGTCTTAGGCTCTTCCCTTTATTATGACCCAACTGGGAGGGGTAGGGCTTTCCTATGGATACTTGAATTGGAAGTTTCAAACTATGCAGAATAAAAATCACAAGTGACAAGGGCAGCTTCTTATCCAAGCCATATGGAGATATAGGATTTGCTATTACAATGCAAAAAGGCAAGGGACCTTATGGAGAAGAAGAGGCAGGGGCCTTTTTGGAGAAAAAGCATCTGTGGTCATTCAAAGAAGCTAAGGATGATTCTTATCCAAGCTGTATGGAGGTAAAGGCCCTGCTAGTTGTGGTCATGCCCAGAGCAGGACTAACTGGGGTGGTTGCTCAAAGGGAAACACATCTAAGTGATACCACAGTAGCCACAGCATTGATAAGAGATCACCTGATTTTATTTGCAAGTATGTTTTCACCTTTTCTTCCTAACTGTGTCAGATTAAATGATCCCTTCATCACCTGAACTCTTTAGCTTATTTCATGACACACATTGTTTTCCAGGATTGAATAGAAAACACAGATGCTGAGACCAGCAGAATTTTTATTTAAGAATAACAGTTTAATTTAGGATGTGTAAATTGTGGTTCCTTAATAAATCACCTCCTGCCTTTGTTAGCAGTTCCTGTCTAGGGGAGTTGAAAGGAATTAGTGCCATTGTTTGCACTCATTAGAGTGAGAGCCATGTTGGGTGAGGAACTACCCAGCAAGGGTTTGTCTGGGTAATGTGACACCCCACTGGGAAATACCACCCCTCTGTATATTATAGGCACCTGGGGCACTGCTCTCTCTCTACAACCCAAACATCCACTATTTTAGACATGTTTTCTTCTTACTTTAATCAAAAATACTGCATTCTTTTTAAAGTAGCATGGAAATCAACTTATGGATGCATCATTCCTTTCAAAATTAATGGGTTCTAGTACAGCATAACTTACTAGCAGTTATCTTTAATGAGAACAATCTATAATCCTTTAGAGGAAATGAAACTTTTTCAAATTATACCTATAGAGAAAAATATTGATTTAAATCAGAATCTGAATATTCACTATGTACAATAGCCATTGCTAATCTAATTTCATGGGCTCTCCAGATTATGTCTCTCCTTTAAAATCATAGTGAGACCTCTATGTTTATATTTGAAATATTCACAATGAAATTGTGAAATTAGAGCTTATTTGGCTTTCATTAGATGATAAAATGAAGTCTGGATAACTTGCTGAGGGTCACACATGAAGAGAGTGACATAATGGCTCTTTAAATCAGTCTGCTTCTGGAGTCTGAGACCTTAGCTTTTTGCAGTAACACAGTTGCACCTACATTCTGAGCAATTTGACAGTAAAAGACGAAAACAGGACAGTGAAAGTTCAAATTAAGAAATAGGACAACTACCCCTGTAGGGCCCTTGGCCACAACTCAAATATAACTTCATGCATCCCCTCAGCATTTGCCTGCTTGAAAATCTAGGTTTCCATCTGACCTCACACTAGCAGTAGGATTTTCTTCCAAAACAGCTTTCCTCCCCCAGGTCCACTAGTACTTTTTTAAACCCCATAGTCCAATCTATCACCAATACAGCTTAAGTGTTGGCAATTTGGTCCAAGATGGTTGAATTTTTAGGTTATTATTATCAGGCCTTTCCTTCTCAAGAAATTTTCTCCTAGTATTAATGTCCACATCAGTTCCTCTTAACTTTAGAACTGCCTAAAAAGCAAGAAGAGCATAAAAAACACTTGCTGGTGGCTTCACACTCTGTGTCTCCTGGCCCAAGACAGGGTTGATGGAGCAGCATTTTCCCCACTGTAAAGAACAGGCCTGGAATTCTGCAGAAGAGGTGCCAGGGCCCCAGAAGATGCCAGCCTGGAACTCAGAGGACTCTGGGTCATAGTTACTCCCTTTCTTACCCCAAGCTGGCTGGGTTAGGTCTCTTGGGACAGCTTTTGTTCTCTTAACATTGTGTATCTACATAATGACATTTCATTTACCAATGTAAACATTCAATGTGGGGATTTCAACTTATTTATTTCTAATATATTTTTACACATTTCCCAACTTTTATGTTTTGTCAATAATCATCCTCAACATGTGTAATTATGGTTTTTGTGTGTGGAAACACTGCAAGGTGTTAAAGGTTTGGGTTCCAAGAATATGTGCATTATAACTTAATTCACAGATTCCCATTGTCATTGTCCTTTTTTAAAAAAATTATATATCCCCCCCTTCTGCTTGTTCTTGCTGTGTTCATTTTTGCTTTCTTCTGTGTCTGCTTGTCTCCCCCCCATTGCGGCGATCCGCTGAGTCAGCTCAACGGGCGGTGGCCTTGCCTGCTCGTGGGCAGCGTGCCCTGCCCATGAGGGCTTGCCCTGCCTGTGGCAGTTTTGCCCTGCCCGTGGTGGCTTGCCCGCTCAAGGAGGCTCCAGGAACTGAACCTCAAATGCACAGCCCTGTACTGCAGATTAATAATCCTCAATTCATGACTGTAGTGCATTTACCTTACCTTTGAGGTTTTCAGAGCTGATTAAGACATTTGACCATTAGATGGCACTAACACAGAGAATTTATTGGACGGCACTTGAACAGGCTGCCAGGGAGGGGCAATTCTTCCCAACATTGGACCCTACAGATAATGCAAGGGACCATCAGAAGGGAAAGAGGGCCATGGGAGTGGAGCTTAGGACTCAGCGTGATGTCTGAGCATCAGCATGATGGGGTGCCTCTGGGTCAGAGATTTCCTAAGCACAGAATTTATAACAGGATTTTACATTTTCTATGACTAGCAGATATTGGAAACAGTTTTGCAGGGTATGCAAAACAGATCAGCTCTAAATGGATAAGAAACACTTATCTGGGCAATTTCTAGACCAGTTGTATGTGCAAGGATTTGAATTTTGCATTAGGGTGGTTTTGAGGGGGACTAAACTGCCCCGGGCTTCTGTGAAGACCTGAACAACACACAGTACAAACACAGGGGCCTTCTTTGGCTCATTTATGTGCCAATTACACACTTCCATCATAACCTTCCCTCTTTAATTCTCTGTTCACAAACTCTTCCTTAGGAATAATGTACACAACACCTGTAAGCTCTCCACCAAAAACACAATCAAGGTCCTTGACATTTTAAAATTATCAACAATTCCAAACACAGAGGCATAGGATATCTAATCCCTCTGTTCAATTTCTCTCATTTCTGCCCCATTCACATCCTGATTTTTCTTTTCCATGCTTCATCTCACTCTTTTCTCTCTTTGAACTGTTCCCAGTCATAATCTCAAAACTTTCAGTCCTTGCGTTACTTTCCTCTGTGACTGTAAGGAATGAAGTTGGAGAACTAGAATTTAAATTGCAGTTCCCTGGGCTTCTCTAAGCATGCCTAGAAATCATGTAAGGAGTTCATTACAATATACATTCAGGCAGGCCACCTCAGTCAAATCTGAGTCAGTGTGCCTGGGGTGGGCCAAGGTAAATTACATTTCAAACAGGCTTTTCTGAGAAGCACTAGTAGAAAATATATGTAGGCCAGATGATTCTGTATTTTATAATTATCATTCATACATATTCCACTAATTTTTACATTTTTCCTTTGAATTAAATTCCTTGTAGCTAACATTAGCAGATATGTTTTGTGTTGGAATATGACTATTTTTCCTTACAAATAAACTAATTTTTTTGCCAGAATTTTTGTGGGTAATTTTAAAAGAAATACTAATCCAATATATTACTAGGGCTGAAATGAACTTCTTTTGATTTAAATCATAGCCATTCATTGTTAAGTTGTGTCATTATTTTATATATCTCTAAAAAAGATAATTGCTGTTTAATAAACTATGCCAGTATGGTAAGAAATAACTAATTTTAAGATACTACATATACTTATTTCAGAGATACTAAAATGAGAAAAAAATATTCATCTCAGAATTGGCTAAAGTTTGGATATATCTTTGTCCACTCCTTTATTTTAGCACCAGCATCATTTTATTTACTTCCTGAAAATAGCATAGAAATTAAAGATGTTATTTGTCAGCCTATCAATATGATTATATTTTTCCTTTCCCAGGGTATTCAATACATTGAATTGAGTTTGTAGGTTGGAAAATCATCTTTCCCAGACCACCAGTTTCTATCAGGTACCATTTTCCCTAAACACTTTTAGTTTCATGCTTCATCTGTTAGTTCTCTCCATAGAGGTTGAGTGAATTTTCTGGTTGAAAATTTGAGAGGGGATTTGGACATGAAAACTTCACTGTCTCCCCTTCCACCCTCTTATTGTAAGCCATCTGGCATTTAATGCACACTTTCTACAGTGCTTGCCTCTCATGGGCTGCATTTCATAGACACACCAGCATGATTTGGGGAGGTCTGAGGTTATACAGCTCTGCCTATGGCTGAGTGGGTAAATGCAATTTTAAAACTCATCATTGGGGCCAGCCATATAGCCCAGTGGATAGATTGCCGGTATACCACATGGGAAGCCCCGGGTTCGATTCCCGGGGACCTCTCCTAGCGGGCAGAACGCCTTGAGAAGGGCAAGCCACCATGGGCGGGCCAGAGCCGCCGTGGGCAGGGCAAAAAGCTGCCATGGACAGGGCAAAGCCGCCATGGGCAGGGCAGGTCACCTGTGAGTGGAGCACAGCCAACCACCTGTGAACTGAAGCAAGAGCCGGCCGTGAATGGAAGCAGAAGCCGCCCACAAGCGGGGAAAGCCGCGCATGCGCAGTGACCGGCCTCGGCGCGTCGCCTCAATGGGGGGGAGGGGTTTCCAAAGGGGTCTGTGGAACAAAAGGCTTAAGAACCCCACATGGTGCTAAACCCTGTGATCCAAAGAATAAGTCATCTGCAGGACTGATGTCCTGTGCAAACCACCCATACCCACCTCTTTAATATAAGAACATGTAACCCACACTGTGCTTAGAATCCTGCAATTTTACCACAAAGGAAATCAAAGGTTGATAAACCAGGCAGTTCTATGACTGTGAGTAACATTCATGAGTTTAAAATACCTCCAAATAATATCCCCCCCAAAAAAGATACTTTAAAAGTAGTATAAAATATACTGAAAATAACACCTTATAAATATATAGGAATACAATGTAAATGAAATAAGTGAAACTTGTGTGTGTATACATGTATCTGAAATTTAAGAAAAACATTTTATGTAAGGGATAAGCAAAGTAATAATAAGTAAAATAAGTTGAACAAGGTTAAAAATATATTTCTTAAAAGCAAAGAAATAAATTTAAAAAGAATTTTGACAACATTCTTAGAATAATTTTATTCCTCAAAACTGCAAAGGATAACAACATTAAAATAGGCTGTGATGTACACAAGCCACATATCATAATGCTGAGTGGTGACAAATTCAAGTATATCAGTATAAATAAATAAACAACTTTAATAAATATTTGTGTTTTTTT
>PVKH010040255.1:0-11083 GCA_004027955.1 Chaetophractus vellerosus | reverse complement strand
TACCTGATTGCCTCTTTTATTTATTTATTATTAATTTTCCCGTTCTGTGTACTTTTCTGGTCTGCCAGCAGATGACACTCATTGGCAGACCGCTCAGCATTCAGTGTAATTCCAGGGTGGGTGGTGCAGAAGCAGTGTACTCAGAGCTGGCCAAGCCCCACAAAAACTTTCTGAAGCTGTTCTCCCTTGGCAGCCAAATCCATCCCTTCCTCTGCCTCCTCAGCAGTCAGCCCAGGGCAGTAGGGAGGGTGTTTGAGACAGCAAATTATCTTTAGTTCCCTGCGGGCTCTCAGTGCAAACCAGCAAACCATGTCGTGGCCCCACCCGGCCTGGAAGTGTGGGACCCCTCCATTGCAGCAGACCAGGTTTGCTGACTGAAATCTGAATTTGCTGTAGGCTTGGTCCCTCCATCTCCCCTTTCTTGGGGAAGAGGACCCCTGCAACCCCCTCTGTCTGCAGCCGCTGCAGTCTACAGACTGCTGTTTGCCCTGTGGGTGGGGGGATGGGCACCAGCTGCTGCTGCTGCAGCTCTGCTCAGGGATTTTTCGAGCCAGCTGAGACTCCTTTCCTTTGGTTCTCTGTCTTCTGGGTGGTGTCTTGCCATTCCCTAGTGTCCTGAGCCCCAGAGCAACCCTCCATACAGTCTCCACCTGTCTTCTAGCTATTTTTTCCGGGAAAGAAGTGATCCCTCTGCCTCTCTAATTCTCCCATCTTCCCAGAAGTCTAGTACAATGATTTTGAGACTTTTTTTTTTAGGCAGATGAACTATACCATCCCCTACGAAAATTTCTGTTGGTATACCAATATATAAAATAGTAAAAATTCTGCTGCTTAATTTAAATCTTCATTGTCTGGTAGAAAATGCATTATTTTTTATAATACTATCTCCAAAGAACATAGTATGTAAACCTTTACAACTGTTGTGGGCCAACTAATTATTTGAATTACAGCTAATTTCATATTTAGAGTCTGAAATAGTTCAATGACATAGATCAGAAATGTAGTAAAGTTTAAAAATTACATTTGCAGATTTTCCCCCCCTAAAATCTACATTATTATGGCTGAGGCATTCATGTTTGAATGCACATTGCAAAGTTTGCATTTTCTAAAATATGGATTATTACATCAGTTGGGATAAAAATGGCCAACTTGTTCTCCAGGCCATTAGCAAAGGCCTTGTTGCCCTTTGTGGAACAGAGACTTGGTACAGAGACCTGCTGTCTTTGGGTAGTCAGGATTAGCGCAGTTGCCTTGTGCTTCTCTCTTCCCTGATTTGTTTTCCTGAGGGTAAAACCATAGAAGGGGAGGAGTTCAGCCCCATGGTAGAGAGGTGAATGCAAATGGATCTTAGCTTAAATTCTCCTTTGTATTCTTGGTACCAGTTCTAAAATCTGCCCCATTCAGTTTTCCTGTGGTTGAGGCAGACCCTGACTCGCTGTCCTTAACTTTGAGCATCACTTCTGGCTGACACCCAGGCATTGTAGGTGGGAAGAAGCCTGAGAACAAACTCTAGTGCCAAGCTGAGGTTCTAACCTCACCCTAGAGGCTGGGAATGAGACAGGCTGGAGTTGTGGGTAGGAGAATAGTGTGACTTTAAGAGGAAAACAAACTAGAAAAGAGAAAGAGGCATGTACTTTATTTGATTGACTCTAAGATGCCATAGTTAATAAGTTGTGCCGTTTCTTAAATATGTAGTTTAGAAAGAAATGCTGCCTACTTAACTGTGTGCCATGGATCCCACCTCAGGGATGTTAAAATACAGGGATTTATGACACGTCATAGTTACAGAAAGTCACATTGAGAGATATCCTAGGATTTTGCCCATCTGCAGCATTTCACTCCATTTTGCTGTAGTAGCTGATCTTTGGCAGAGAGGCTAATGCATTTAAGAGGGTGTCTTAAAATTTATGTAATTGCTTGGATTTTTTTTTTTTTTTCCTGGATGAGAAAATCAAGTTTCTACCCTGTCTGGATCTTAAAACAGACTTTGGAGTTTTCCAGCAAGATATTTCTTGGTATCTAGGAGGATTTACTTGTATATTTCACTAGAGTTTGAGTATCTACTATGTCCAAGAAAGTGTGCTAGATGTGGTTTTGGATCAATGTAGTTTTTACTTTTTTGATTTGTAAAAGAATACTTAGAAGGCTTGGAATGTACAAAAAACATAAAATTTGTTGGGATTTTATTTTATTTAGCATGTCTGAAAACAAAACATTTTACATCTATTAAAGTCATAGAAGAAAATAGGAAACTTTTGTGATTTTGAAGCCTAGGGATCCACAAGAGTTGTCTTAATGACTAGCCTCAAACTGTTTTAAGGTCTCTTTTTTGGCCAGGGAAACTAAATATTGGTCATTGAAGAGTCAGGCAAATGCCCTAAGCCTGCATAGCCATCTGTGGAACTACGGCTCTAGTTCCATCGTGTCTCTCTGATTCAGAGCGCACACTTTACATTTTAACATACCTGAAGTGGGGATAGATCTTAAAATGGATGGCCTGGTTTAGTTTAATTGCAGCATTCTTTCATAGTGGTGCATCTTCAATCAGCGGTGCCTTAGGGCCTATGAAATAAGTTATTGATAGAAACAATGGGAAAGAAATTAGCTTCATAGACAATTTTGTAGGATTTTTTATTTATGGATACTTAACTTTTGAAGATTTGATTATTCTCTAACAGAATGATTGACAAAGGTAATTTACAAATTATTTCTGGACAGTCTGAGCTGTGTTTTGGACTTTGATTCAAGTTAATTTCAGCTGAAAAAATTTTGATAGGTAAGTTTTGACAGCTGTTTAAATATTAGGGAGAGGGATGTTTGACATTTTTCTTAAATCCTGAGAGCCTTGTAAATTTATTTGAGGTCCCACTTTGGGGTTCCGTTTTCTGGTTTGACATGTAAAATGCATTTTTGGAATTATGGATGTCTTGAAGTTTACAGTAGATCAACCAGTATGTTGTATGTTTTTCTCTTAGTTACAAATTGGACTTTTCCTAAATAGAAATTTTAATTTGGTAAGACCTAGTAGGCCAAATTATTAGCATGTTGGGGTTTTTAAAGAATGTTTATTTACATATCTTAGGTTTGTTACTTTGTTTTTCCTGTAGCACCCATCCCACCCAACAAAAGCAAGTAATTTGGGCTTTTGATGCCAAGGAAAATTATAAATCTAAAAGGTCTGAATTTTTTTCCTTTGATTCTACAAAGTAACAACCGATTTTCTTTAATTCAAAGCAGCACTGTTGCTGAAAGAGCAATTTTTGTTTAATGGTCTGTGTTAGAGCCTTATTGCATGATGGCTTCCAACTGTCAGTGATACCGTTCTGAGAAGGGTTTAATGTTACAGGCTTCTTAGAGAGAGTTCTCCATTTCTAATTAAGGCACACATCTGGAGGTTCTCAAGAAAAACGAGTGCAGTTAGCCTTGAGTGTTATGTGGGACTTGTTTGCTTAGACCATCTTTGGTATAACCAGATGCATGGCATTAAACTTGTTCACCTTCTCTTTCCTTTCTCCCCCACAGAGTAGCTCCCATTTTCATGCTGCACTTTGTGGAAGGCTTACCACACAATGACTTAGAGTGGTATTCGTTCCATTTTGAAGGCTCTCTTTATCAAATAACTTCCGTGATTCAGTACCAAGCAAATAATCATTTTATAACATGGAATTTAGACACTGATGGTAAGTGTTTAAATGTTTTTCTTTTACGGTAGGAGGCATGGAAACGAAACCCTAGTTCAAAACAAAACAAAACTAAAAAAAAAAAACAGGCTTTGCTGGGACTTTTTTTTCCTCTCTTCTTGCCCTCTTTGCCTTTTACTTCCTCCCCCCCAACACCTGATCACTATGGAAATTGGGTGATTTAGGTAACCGTCCTAACTTTTTCCCTGGTGACTTTAACATGTCTGTGGGTATACACATACACATGTACATGTTTCTTTTTTTAGACAAGGAATGTGAAGCATATACTACTTGTGGTTTGCAGTTCTTTTCCACTTACTATCTTTGCTTTTATTTTTTGTTTTTATTACACAAGTAAACGTAGTTATCAAAAAAATTAATGGGGGGCTGGCTGGATAGCCCAGTGGATAGGGCGCCGGCATACCACATGGGAGGCCCCGGGTTCAGTTCCCGGGGACCTCTCCTAGCGGGCAGACCGCCTTGAGAATGGCAAGCCGCCACGGGCAGGGCAGGTCGCCCGCGAATGGAGCGCAGCCAGCCACCTGCGAACTGAAAGCCAGCCATGAATGGAAGCAGAAGCCGCCCACAAGCGGGGAAAGCCACACCTGCGCAGTGACCAGTCTCAGCGCGTTGCTGCAGCGGGGGGGAGGGGAGATATGTAATAAAATAAATAAATCTTTAAAAAAAAAATTAATGGTAGGAATTTTAATTTTTATATTTTTAATCTTGTACTACTTTTAAAAAGAAAGTGCCTTATACTGACACATATTTGTCCTGATCTTTATGGGTATTTTAGGAAAAAGTGTAAACTATCTGGAACTATCTCAGTTTTTCACATTTCTAGATATCTGGATATGTAAGCACATAACTTTTGTTATCCAAATAAAAACTTCTAACATTTGGCAAAGAAAAAATGGTGACACAAGGACAAGGCCATGATTTAGAGAGTTGCCCTTTGGTCTGTATCCAATGGCATTGCAACTAAAAAGGCCAGAAGGAAGTTAAACTAGGATGGTGGTCTTTGCATCTCTCACCTCTTTCACTTTTTCCCTCCATCCTCCTAGGAAGTTGGCTGGAATGTGATGACTTGAAAGGCCTGTGTTCTGAGAGGCATGAGAAATTTGAAGTTCCTGCGTCGGAGATTCATATTGTTATCTGGGAAAGAAAAACTTTTCAAATGGCAGATGAAACAGCCGCCTGCCTTCCACTTAAAAAGCCTAATCAGCATGCTTTTGATGGCCAGACACCAGCATCCCAGGCACCCGGTTCTGAGGGTGATCCCACCTCAGCTGAAACAGCCTCCATAACTCACTCCCCACATATGTCAGTTGTTCCAAACACTCTTGCGCAGAGTGGAGATGTGACTGGTGGAGATCATTTACTTTTGGGTCCAAAAGATTTAGCTGACAATAATTTCATAACTTTGACACTTGAAGAAATTCAGATTAACTCTGAAGGTTTCCTAATAGAAGATAAACCTGTGGGAGAAAATAAAGGAGTTGTCAAAACAAATACTTTGCAATCTCAAGAATCACTAATGGCTTCTTTGGTGTCAGCTCCATGTGAGGAAGGGCTTATTCGAGACCAAATTGTGGATTTAAACTTTCCATCTCAAGTTGTGAATACAAGCACACAGTCAGTACAGCTGAATGCAGAAGGTACTGTAACTGCTACGCCCGAGAACAATACTCATGCAACTGATCTTATGCAAGGAATAACATCAATAGAAATTGAGAATAAAGTTGCCCCAGAAAAGGACATTGAGTTAAGACAGTTCCTTTTACCCAAAACTGAGAAATTAACACCAGAACAACATGTTACCTCTCAGATATCTAATTTGAAGAAAGCAACTGCAGCAGATTCACAGACCCTAACATGTAAGTCATTACAGAGTCAGATTCTCAAAGAAAATCAGAAGAAACCATTTGTAGGAAGTTGGGTTAAAGGCTTGTTAAGCAGGGGTGCTTCTTTTATGCCACCTTGTGTCTCAGCTCAGAATAGAAACACTATAGCTGATTTGCAGTCTTCAGTTAAAGGGGCAAGTAATTTTGGTGGCTTTAAAACTAAAGGTATAAATCCAAAAGCTAACCGGGTATCAAAGAAGTCGCATAGGTGTGCAAGTAAGCCTCCTTTAGTTAGTAATCCTCCACCAAGGAATCCATCGTCAGAGGGCAAAGCTGGTCATCCAAATGCTAAAGTTAATGCTGAATCGGAAGTTCTGAAGTGTGAAAGCACACCATTTGAAGCTCGCCTCCATCACAATTCTCGTGGAAGTGAAAATGCTGTTTCAGCAAACCATGGAGACTCAGTTGATGGTCAGATTCATAAACTTCGTCTAAAACTTCTTAAAAGACTTAAGGCAAAAAAGAAGAAACTGGCTGCTCTTATGTCTTCCCCCCAGAATGGAACACCTCCAAGTGAAAATATAGAAGACGTGTCCCATTGTGGGTCTCCAAATGATTGTGAGTCAATAGAAGACTTGTTAGATGAACTACAGTGTCAAGTTGATATTGCAGATAATAAATCTGGAAGCACCACAATTTCTAGTGTTTCCTCATATAAAAATCAGACTCATGAAGAAATTTTAGCGGAATTATTGTCTCCTACAACTCTTGTTTCAACAGAGCTCCCAGAAAATGGAGAAGCTGATTTTAGGTATTTGGAAATGGGAGATAACCATGTCCCAGCACCAGTACCTAGTGAATCAGACAGTATTCCCCAAAACACCCATCTGAAACAGGACCATAATTATTGCAGCCCCACCAAGAGAAATCAGTGTGAGATTCAGGCAGACCCACTAACAAATAATTCCTGCCTTAGAGTGTTAAACTTGGAGAGTTCCATGAAGACTGATATTTTTGACGAATTTTTTTCCACCTCAGCATTAAATTCTTTAGCAAATGACACATTAGACTTACCTCATTTCGATGAATATCTGTTTGAGACTTGTTGAATGTTAATTCTTTTTAGTTTAATATTTATTATTCTTGAAAAAAAGTTATGTTTTTAGATAGTGTTTATACACTGACTTTGAATAACTATGAACAAAATATAAGCTACTGAAGACTTCTTACCTTTGGTTCTACCCATAATATATGCAATCAGTTTTATAGATTAAAGTTATCAGAAATTTGTCTTCCTTTTTGGCTTCATTTTGTACTTGTAGAAGAATGAGTATTTCAAAACATTAAAAATGGAAAGTAGTATCTAGTTTCTGGCAGTCTGTATAGTTGGGTGTATTAAATTTCTAGATTTTAAATTTTGGTCCCATTGGTTCAGGAAAAATACTACAAACTTAAAGCATTGCACAATGTAGGTGAATATGTGATTGTTTTGCTAATGATTCTGTGAGCTGAGTTGAGAGTCTGTTTTTCAGACCAATAGAATGCCATGGAGTGTAGATTTCTCCCATACAGCTTGTCTCCTTTTTCTCTTCTCACAAAAGATGGCAGGAAGCCTTATTACTAGAATTTTGAGTGATAAGTGATCAATAAATGGTCTATACCTGGAAAAAGTCATCTCTCTTTGAGTTGCCATGAAAGAAATTTCACACACTATCATACATACCAACTTTCTCTCTAAGACACTTATTTCTTAGAACACCATCCAGCAGTTCTACTTTGGGAGAAAATAATAACCAAAGCTTATAAGGCTTGCTGTACGTTGGGTTCTGTTATTTAGGAAACATTAAATCAATTAAACCTATGCATTCCCATGGGGGAAATATTTCCACATTTTACAGGAAAATACAAGGCCAGAGCTAGGACGTGGTGGAGTAGGGATTGCATAGAGTGCTTGCCACAGCAGTTGGATGTGCTAAGATCATCATGAGTTTCATCCTAAGCTTCATTTAAAGTTTGGGCACCCAAACAGCATCACTGCTTAATGACTTGAGTTAGTAACAGTAGTTACTGAGAAGTTTAAAGGTGGCAGCCAGTGGTCTTAAGAGTAAAACACTTTGCAAGTACTTGGTACTTAATAATTTATTTATCAAATTTACTTCCAAACCTCCCCCCACCGCCTTTTTTCCTGAATCCAAAGTGATACGTTTATTGTTAAAAACACCAAGAAGAAATTGGATCATCTGTTTTAATAGTGATAACTATTGCAAACATTTTAATATTTTTATGCATATAGACTTTAAGAAATGTATATCTTACTGTACCTATTTGTATGATCTAGTTTTACTTAATATTTAATGAGCACTTTCCCATGTCATAACAGTTTTGGACAGCTTTTTAAATACATAATATAGGGGCCGGCTGTATAGCCCAGTTGGTAGGGCGCCGGTTTACCACATGGAAGGCCCCAGGTTTGGTCCCCTGGCCGCCTTGAACGGGCAGACCTCCTCGAGAACGCAAGCCAACGCAGGCAGGGCACGCTGCCGCGGGCAAAGACAAGCCCCCACGAGCAGGCAAGCTACCTCGCCGGTGAGCTGACTCGGCAGGTCGCCCCAGCTGGGGGAGACAAGCAGACACAGAGGAACGCAGAGAAAAAAAAATTAACAGCAAGAACAAGCAAAAAGAGAGGGGTGTAAAATAAATAAATCTAAAAAATAAATACATATATATTGTATGACTGTACCATTGTTTAACAAATCGTTTTAGATTCTGAGGTGATCTGTAATGTTTTGCTACTGTTTGTTGCACTGCAGTAATTACCTTTGTTGATAAGCTTTTGCAGAGATCCAAGTTTTCTGAGAGTGGAATTGCTGGGACTATGAATAAGCACATTAATGTCTTTTGATGATTGCATGATTGTTTTCCATGAACCCTCACAAACACTAAGTACCAGCATTGAAAGCAAAAAAAAAAAAAAAAAAAAAAGCAACTGTGGCCTTCTCCCCACATTTCCATGATTACTAATGAGGATGAACATTTCCTATAATTTTATTGGCCAGTTGAACTTCTTGCTTGCCCATTCTTTGCATACTTATTCATTCAGCAAGTTCCACAAGTTCATTCAACGATTATTTCTGGGGAGCAGATGTAGCTCAAGTGGTTGAACACCTGCTTCCCATGTATGAGGTCCCGGGCTTGATCCCCGGTACCTCCTAAAAAAAAGAAAAACACAACAAAAAAGTATTTCTACTTGTTTTGAGCACTGTTCTAAGCCCAGGAGATAGTAAAGCAAAAGGAAGCTCTTGCCATTTAAGAGTTTGCCTTCCAATATGATGTCAGGTGGTAATAAAGGAGATGCATATATAATATTAGATGGTAAACACTCTGAAGGAAAAAGTGGAAGAAGAGTGAATGGGAGAACTACTCTAGGTAGACTGGGAAAGTCTCTTGGAGGTGGGTGACATTGGAGCAGAGACTTATTGAAGTTAGGGGGCTGGCCATGTGACGAGGAAGGGCATTCCAGGAAGAGCCATGGTCCTGGAGCATACTTGGCATGATTGAGGACAGGAGAGAGGCCAGTGTATTTTAGTGTGAGCAAGGGAAGAAATAGTGAAACATGAGCTCAAAAAAGTTGGCAGAAGCCAGATTTTATACGGCTTTGTGAGTCATCGCGAGGACTTTTTCTACCGTGAGAATAAGGGAAAGCCACTGGAAGTTTTCGGGCAAGAGTAGCATGGTCTGATCTGGGTCTTTAAAGGATCATGAAAGTTTGAGAAATGACTACAGATGGCCAGAGTAGATGAGTCTGTAACATACTTCCTAGCGAGAGTTGAGACTATGATGGTAGCTGTAGGGGTGTTAAAAAAGTACTTAGATTACAGTTGCATTTCAAAGAGCCAGCAGAATATGTTGATAAATTGAATGTGGGGTGAGAGAGGAGTCATAGATGAATCCCACGCTTTTGTTACCTAAGCAAATGGATTATGCTGTTAACTAAAATGGGACAGATTTAGGAAAGAAAGAATTTAAAAGGGTAAAACAAAAATTCAATTTTGGACTTAAGTTTGAGTCCTATTCAACTCCCAAGTGGAGATCACTTAATAGAAAGACGCAGACACAAGGCTGAATAAAGCTCAGGAGAGAGGCAGAGACTGGAGAGACTCATTTGGGATTCATGAATGCATGGATCATGGTTAGTCCATGACACCAGATGAGGTCATCTAGGGAAGACATCCCTGGGAAGTGAGAGGGCAGCAAGAGGGAGACCGGAAGAGTGTGGGGTCCTGGAAAACAGGTTTTTTGTTTTGTTTTGTTTTGTTTTTTAAGAAAGTCATCATCTGCCAGATGCTGTTGCGAAGTAGACTAATAGGACGGCGAATTGACCGATGACTTTGACAATTGGGAAGCCCTTGGTAACAAGGACAGATCAGTGGAGCTGTGAGAACAGGCAGAGCAAGTTCAAGAGAAAAAGGAAGGCGAAGACAGCCCACTCTTCTGAAGCAGTTTGCGGGGGCCTGGTGGGGAACGTGAGGTCAGAGTTTTTGTTAATGTTTTAAAGATGGAAGCTGTCATGTGTTTGTGAGTGGAATGAAATGTTACGTGGGGAGAGACGAATGGATGTTGTAAATGAGAAATGGGACAATTACAGGAACAACTTTGTCCAGGGAGGGGATCCAGTGGATAAGCAGATGTGTTTGACCCGAGGAGCAAGGAGAATGTGTCCATATTAATACTAAGGAAGAAAAGTATGCGATTACAGTCATTGGAAGATTTGGTGACTAGAGGACTACAGAATAAGAAAACTCTCTTCTGGTCAGTAATATCATCAACTAAGGGTGTGAAAGAAGAAGCTGTAGGTTGAGAAAGGTTTGAAATATTAGTTGGAGCATGGAGCGCTAACTACTCAGTTCCATGCGGTAGCCCACCTGAGGCTTTTGATCATAAACTTAACTGTGACTAGTTAAGATGGTGGTTTTATTTTTCTTCAGTCATGGTTAGCTGCTCAAGTGAAGGACAGAGAGGTGTGAACTCGGTTTCAACCACAGTGTGGAGGTAGTGTCAGGGCAAGTGCGGAGAACGGAGAAAGGGAATCTAGGTTTTATGCAAGGGAAATGAGGGTAAAGATGGATGAGAAGTGAATAGGGCCAAATTACAAATCTCAGTGGACTGAGGGAGGGTGCAAAGAATGCCAGCGCTGGTTGGAAAGGGGATGCTTGAAATTGAGCTTTCAGAGGTAGTACGGTTATTGGTGACAGTAAGCTCTGAGGTATGAAATTGAAAATGGGTGGTCAAGGCTGGGTGAGAAGTCCATGAAAGAAATGAGAAAAAAGAACTAAGAGGCTAGGATGGTATGTGTATAGTCTTTGTTGAAGACAAAGTCATCTAAATGGCAGCAGGAATCCTGGTGGCAAGAAATATACAGTAGGCCAGGAACGAAAATCCTCAAAGAAATGCAGATACCATGAAAATGGTAGGCAGCACAAGGATTGGTTGTGGCTAGTTCATTCTGATGGCTGTGCCTGGAAGGTGCTAGAAGCTATGAGGAGGATGGGGGGGCAGTGG
>PVKH010040254.1:0-11110 GCA_004027955.1 Chaetophractus vellerosus | reverse complement strand
CCACGGGCAGGGCGGAGCCCCCACGGGCATGGCAAAGTCACCCGTGAAAAAGCGGAGCTGCTGCCCGCGAAAGCGGAAGCCGGCAGCTCGCAAAAACATGGAGGACTGCTGCCCGCGAAACATGGAGCGGAGCCCCCTGTGGGAACGGAATGGAGCCACCCTGGAACGGAACGAGCCACCGCCGTGGAGGGCCGACTCGGCGCGTCGCCGCGGGGACGGGGGGAGACAAGAAGCAGACATAGAAAAAACACAGAAGAATGGACACACAGCAAGAGCAAGCAGAAAGTGGAGGGGGGGGATATGTAATAAATAATAAATAAATCAAAAAAAAAAAATTAACGATACCACTGCGGCCTCCTTCTTCTGCCCCTCTGGTGCTGCTTCTGTGCTCGTGCGGTGTGGACCTGGTACTTCTTTTGTGAGGCAGCAGCTAAGGAGACGCCAGCTCTCGCCATGGCCGATGAAAACCCCAAGGAAGGAGTCGAGCCTGAGAACAACGATCATATTAATTTGAAGGTGGCAGGCAGGAGGGCTCGGTGGTGCAGTTTAAGATGGGAGGCATACGCCACTTAGAAAACCGATGAAAGCCTGTTGGGAACGACAGGGTTTGTCAACGAGGCAGATCTGAGTCTGGTTTGATGGGCAGCCAATCACTGAAACACGCACCTGCACAGCTGGACACGGAGGCTGAAGGTACGACTGATCTGTTCCAGCAGCAGACGGGAGGAGTCTATTAAAAGGGAGCCTGTTCAAATAGAAGGGGCAGAGGACCCAGGTGTAGGGAAACCACAACTGAGTCTAACTCTTCTATTTGAACCTATGGTTAGTGCTAGAGTTGATAGGTGTATGTCCAAGAGACTTAAATCTTTGGGCTGTCCATGAGATTCAGCTGGGCCCTAAATCTCAACAGAGTTGCAACACCTACTCTCCAGTTGATTGGACTCACCCAGGACAACTAACAAGGAGCTGATGATGGACAACAACCATCCCAAGGAACAGAGAGAGTCTGCAGTTGCAACAAGGTAGACCCATCCATCTGCCTGATGGGATCTAAGCCCCCTCTCAATTAAGAGGCGGAGTGGGCATCACCATCCCAGAATCCTCAGGATTGGGGAGTGAACGATGGACTAGAGTAGACTTACTGTTATTCTGCTATAGACTTATTGTGATTCTAGCAATGTAAGAACTTTTATCATTGATGTGGCGAGTGGCCACTGGAGGTTCTGCGGGGAGGGAGAGGGAAAAACAGGTGTAATATGGGGGCATTTTCGGGGCTTGGGAATTGTCCTGAATGACATTGCAATGACAGATATGAGCCATTATATATCTTGTCATAATTTACAAAATTGTGTGGGAGAGTGTAACCTACAGTATAAACTATAATCCACGCTTAGTGGCAATGCTCCAAAATGTGTTCATCAATTGTAACAAATGTACCACACTAATGAAGGGTGTTCTTAATGTGGGAAAATGTGGGAGGGGTTGGGAGTGGGGCATATGGGAGCCCCCTGTATTTTTTACGTAACATCTATGTAATCTAAGTATCTTTTAAAAAAAATTAAAACATATATTTTAAAAAGGCAGGGGTGGGGGATCCTGTTACTTCCGAACTCTGTTCCTACAGACTAAGAGCACAATCTCAATTAGAAAACCTGTAATTGGGCTCCACTCCATCCTGACTGCCACAGTATAGTTTTCTCTATTCTTTCGTTTTACGCCTCCCTGTTCCTTCATTGTACATAAAGTAACTTTGTATGTGCACAAGCATATAGCTTCTTTTTTTTTTAACTAAATGGTTACTGGTATGTTTTGATTGACATCAAATGGAGAAGTGGGGATGGGATGGGGAAAAATACAGGCTCTGTGAAAAAAAGAAAAACAACCCTTTTCTCCATTAGTGGCATGTTCATTCAGCTCTTATCTTCATGTTCTAGTAGGTTATTCTGTTTTCACTGTTTAAAACCAACAACATAAAAAGTCCTTGCATACCTTGTTTGAGTGGAGAATTTTAATGTTTTTCATTTATCTTTGTAAAACCAAGGATAATTTTATAACTTTTTTGTACATAGTTGTTACATATAGTGCAATCTGTCTTTAAGTAAGGATAAATTACTCTAAAAGAAATGAATCCTAGATAATTTTCCCTTCATGTCAAGCATCTTATTGTTTAAGTAAACTTCTTGTTTAAAGTGGGGAAAAAAAAAACAAATTTAAGATAAACACCATCCTCCACTGAGTGTAGAGTGGTTATTGGACATTTTCTTTTAACTGGATGTACTCTATTGCGTGTTTCTTTAACAACAAAAGCTCAGCAATAACCATCAATTGCATTTCCCTTTATGTTAGTTGTTTTTAGGTAAAATGGATGTTGGGCATCTTCATTATTGTGTATTTATATCATTAGTTCAATCAGCTTTTAAATTAGCTGACAGCAACAAGAAGCCTTTAGGTCATATTCAGCAGCTGGGCTGAGAAAATGGTATGAATCCAATTACACCCAGCTGTGGCCAGACCTAGGGTGACAGCGCACCCTGGTTTGCCTCAGACAGTCTTGGTTTACACCTGTGGTTCTGGTGTAATTATAAATAATTACATTCATTCTCAAAAACGTCGCTCTTTGGATGATAAATCATATTGTCACCCTAGTTATATATGCTCTTTGGATGATAAATCATATTGTCACCCTAGTTATATATCACTAACAATACCAGGTGCTGAAAAGCTTATGTTTCCCTTCCTTGTGTAAAGTCAGAAAATGTTTCCAAATGCAAACATGATGGCAAAATTTTCTGCAATAAAACAAGGATGGGCAATACTTGTTCTGAGATTTTTGTTCAATATCCTGTATAAGAGTAATTTACTGTCAACTGAGTAAAATAGGATATTGTTGTTACTAAACATCTTGGAGTGCAACACTCAACAACTCTTTACTTTCTTTCTGTATTCCCACGACTTTCTCTTCTTCTGACTATGTATAGCCATGTCTCAGAACATATTCTTCCTCCAGAATTCCCTGGGTAAGCTCAGACTCACTGAATGGCATGAAGGGGTTGTAGATTCTCTTTTGTCCAAGGCTTTGAGAATGGCAGTCCATGTTCAACTGCAGGCTCCGAAATCCCTCCTTCTGCGAACTGGATCCACCCTGATCTTGGAAGAAAACTAGCATCCTAATCTGTTTATCTGATGGTTTCAACATTGGGCTTGCTGTCCTAAGCCTTGTTTCTGGGATGAGCCTGGGGACCCACACATTTCCCAAGTGTAGCCTTTCTGCATGCTTGCCTGGATCTTACAACTGAATTTCTGCCTTGGTTTCCTGAATCTGCTCCAAGCATTCCCACTGGTCAGGATCCTACCCTGAATCTCAGCTTCTTGGGTTGGACTTCAAATACCCTTTATCTCCTCCCTTCAGATGAAGGGCACGGTCCTTCTTCTTGCCCCCAGAGCCCCAGCCCTGGCAGAGGGGCTTCACCCTGGGTGTTTTTCTCAGTGATCACGGTGCTATCACTCCCATCTCAGTAACCACTCACTACCACTCACGGTTACAATGATCACCGCTGCCTAGACTCTGGCTCCGTCACACAGCAGACACATTAGGCAGCAATAGAGCCTGGCTCAGCCAGAGCCTGCCATTCCCGTCTGCTGAGCACCCTCTTTGGAAATCACGACACCATCCGGCCAGGCCCCACACCCAGCACTGCACAACAGAGTTGACATCTATCTCTCAGCACGCCTCCAAGCCAAGGAAAAACATGAGGGGGAATAAAAATTATTAATACTTGGAGGGTCACAACTGTCCTCTAGACACCATCCCTAGAATTATGGCTTAATATGATTTCCCCTAACTGTGAAAGAGAACATACTTGCCATTATGTTTGGAGGGTACCAAGCAGTAGCTGTCTGGGGAAAGAAAATGGCAAAGAGAAGCAATTTGCCTTAGATTTAAATATTTCTCCATAATTGTGAATTTGGTCAGTTACTTATTTTTCTCTTAACCACGTGTTTCTTTAAGTTCTTGCTCCACAAGATAAGAGCCAAATGTCACACTGTGTGTCAGGTGCCTAGCATGGTGCTTAAGACGTAGCAAACACTCCAAGAATCAGAGTGGAAGTATCAAGATCAGTAGTAGCCGTATATTCACGTGGGATAAGTGAGTTCTCTAGGCTCCAATTCTGGAGCAATCTGTACTACAGAGCCTCACCTAAGAGTTCCATAGCATTTTTTAAAATCATGTTTTCTGTTTAAAAGCATTAAGTCCAACATTACCCCACTCTAGATCACAAGACATTCTAGATGATCGCTGTGCAACCGAAATTTCTACAATATGGCAGTGCTCTGTATCCGTGCCGTCCAATATGGCAGCCACTAGCCACATGGAGGTGTGGAGAACGTGAAAATGTGGCTAATGTGACTGAGGACCTGAGTTTTTAACTTAGATTAACTTAAGTTTAACTTTAAGTAGTCAAATACAGCCAGCGGCTGCTGTATGGGACAGCATAGGTCCAGAGGGATCTTTTTGAGTAGCAGATACTTGTTAACTATGCCTGTCCCCTATTTCTTCACTTACTTATTATTTTGTGCATCACACATTTACTACAAGCCCCTCCTTGCTTTACCCCTTCAAGACGGCTACAGTCATGCATTTTATCCAGGTTTCCCCTGCATTCGAGTCGTAGGCTGACTGGCAGCACAAAACGGAACTTGCCTTTGCCCCTTCCTAGCAGTTGTAAGGCTGTTCCCCTCCAGAGAAAGAACTTTGGAGATAATCCCCACTGGTGACCGATTTGTCCTGCTCTTGCACTGGTGCTTTCACGGAGAGCTGTGATGCTGGGCATACCGGTACACCAAAGGGCGCCAAGACTGTGTCCTGGGGCTGCGTGCCAGGGTTGCGTGCAGGTCACTGCGACCCAGCCAGAAAGCTACAGTCTTGATGACAGAGGAATCTTCTGGGGCTCAGTGATAAATGCTTGTGTTTCTTGAGCTATCCAAATGGCAAATGACTTCATTAATTCTGATAAAGTCATTCCTCTGCTAAACCAATGGAAATTGCATATTCTGGTGGACAGGATTGAGTAACAGATGCTAATACCAATATTCTGGAAATACTGATCTTCTTCAAGGCCCTGCCAATGGTAACAGGTACTTCTTAAAACTAGTATTTTGGTAGATTACACTTAATGCCTTTTGCCAAAAGTCAGGAAGAGCTAATGTGTTTAAAAGAACAAGATGATGGTATTGTAGTCTTTTGCTGGAAGACAGTACATTTGTGTTATGGAATAAAAATGAATTCTTAAGTAATTTATCTGCTTCTTTTGATAATTATTTGTATCTTCTCTCATGAAACGATTGAAATGTTTATATAGGGACAAGTCAATGAATCTGTAGGTTTATTTAATTGAATGGAAGCTTAATGAGGACTTCAGAGGAAAGAGTAAAGAAAACGAGAATCAGAAATAGCTCAGATAAAAGAAAATACAGTCAACTATAGCTCCTCTATTCCTGAACAAAACTTATAACTTGGGTAAATATTTTATTTTCTATGTTCTATTTGATTTCCTTCAAAGTAACTAAGGAATATAAAAATATCAAGGAACTTCCTTTAAAAAATGTGGTAAGTGAAACCTGTACTGAGCATTTAGCAAATATTTCAGCTACCTCATCACTGAACCAGATACCTGAAAATTGATTGTAGGTTATGAGACAAATAGCAATTCTATTTCGGTCACCAGATTGGGTATTCCCAAACTCTGAGATCACTGTGGGAGAGTACATTATTTTCACTCCCTCCTCCCCCATCTCCTTTGGAAAAGCAGACTGTCACCTCCCATTTATTTGGGGCTGGACCTGCTATAGCCAATGGAATGTGAGTGAAAGTGATATTCGGTTGTGAGCCTAAAGCTACTGCCACATGTATACACTTGCTCCACTGGAGCTTCTGTGCATTGGGTTCCCAGACTGAGATAAGTGGAAGAAACCTGCACCCAACCAGATGAGTCCAGGCTGGATCGGCTGAACCACATTTGACTTCAGTCCCACGAGTGTGAGGATGTTTATTGTTGCATGCCCCTGGGATTTCTTGGTAGTCATTTTACGCAGCATTATTGTGGCCATAACTGACTGATACATTCAAGATGAGTCACTTTAAAATACGTGTCTCTGAGTTATATCCACTGCTCTTAACTTTGTCTGCTCATGCACGTAGCCTTGTCGTCAGAAGTCGCTTGGGAGCAGCAAAGGCTGCTCTAGCTGCCTGCAGGTCAAAGCACAGCGCTGACCCAGATGGTTCAGCATCACCGTGGAGCTTGGTGGAAACCCAGGTCCTCAGCACCCGCCCCAAGCCAAATGAATCATTATTTCTGGGGTGGGGGTCCAGGAACCTATGTTTTAACAAGCTCTCCAGGGAACTCTAGATACACATTAGTGTGATAACTGTTTCGGTTTTAGCACTTCCCCGTAAAAAACCCTTTGGATGGCTGGTCAGCCGGTGAGAAGCAATGCCATAGCCTGCAGAGGAGGATTTCTGAAGTTCTGGGAAGGCACCGCTCTCCCAAAACTTGCTGTTGAAAATTTGGGTTAGCGCTTTACGCCTTTGCCTACAGCCAAACTGCGATTTCCCACACCAAGTTGTAAATCCCCACAGGAAAATAATACACTGAGCCTTTCCTAGCGGAGGACATTGCTTCATGACAAAGGGCAGTCTTCTCAGATGGAAGGAAGCAAGTGTTTGCAAGCTCCTGACTGAAACTCCACATCTAGAGTATAATAAATGGGCGCCCGGGTCCTGGCCTGAGAGGCAGTCTTTGCACTGAGTTTTGGAGTGGGGGCTGGAGATGGTGGGTGATGCCAGGGGAGGCAAACACCGAGTGTAGATCTGTAAGACCTCAGTTTCCCCACTCCAGACCTTCATTCTCCAACATGCCTTTTCCCTCCTTCAGAGAGAGAACGGGGCCTTAGGCAGGTGGGAACGGTGGCACCTCGTGATCGCTGCGGTCCCCTGTTCCCGTTGACCTCCCTTCGCCTCAGTAGATCCCACCTGACCTGGAGGCTCACAGCCACACACCCCCCCCCACCTTTGGGCAGGATTCCCTCCGTGCCCTGACGTTCTCTACATGCGCGGAAGCCGCAGGAAGCCCCGGGATCAAAGGGAGCCGAGAGCCTCAACAGGGCTGCAGGAGCACCGCGCCATTGACCCAAACCATCTGCAAGTGACATAAATACCAGCCGCTCGCACACCTGCACCAGATGAGTCAGCATCTCGTGGGGAAGCCAGCGTGGGGCTGAAATAAAAGCAAACAAAACCTTCAGTGACTGCAGCAAAACAAATCATCCCATTTTGGCACCAGCTGCACTGGAAAATAAAAAATAAAAAGAAAGAAAGAAAATGAGTTGGCAGTTTTTAGTCAACTTCCAGGCAGAGGGACCTGCCAGCTGGAAGCATCAAAGTTTGTGCTGCTGATGGGAGCAAGATGGGAGGGGGCGGTAAAAAAAATATAAAAAATAAAAACAAGAACCTTTGAGAATAGTAAAGCCCAGAACGCTCTAACAACCGTTGCCGGGTTCTGAGTTGCTAGGTAAAGAGGACCTGCTGCTGGGGCTTAAGAGGCAATTGTTGATTATGAGCTGAGAGGGAAGGGGCAGGAGGCACCCTCTTGATAGAGTGAAGAGAGAGGGCGCAGGTGTGGAAGTTGTGTGTTCCGTGCCCTGGACTGCAAGCCACGTCTAGATGGGCCCCTGCTCACAGCTGCGGAGGCACTTGTTTATTTAGACATCAGCCCTCAAAAACTGCAGAAAGCCTCCCACAACTCCCAGCCACTGCAGAGGTCACCCACGTGATTTCAGGACTTGAATAGACCTGTGATGGACAAAGGAAAATCTGATTGTATGTAAACGACCCTAATGAGGCAGTTTCTGGAATTGCAATTACTCTGGGTGCCTACTGTTACAGCATTGACCTTGCTTTTTTCCTTTTCTCTTTTGGTAGAGCGGCGGGATGTGATGAATGGCGGGCCACAGCTTTCTGCCTCATCCACCAGACGAATAGCCTCAGCTATTTTTGGCATCCGAGTGGCCCAGGTGGCCCCTCTGGCCTGATTTCCTAGGCTGTTTTTTCCTTTCTCATCTGGGAATTTTGACCCTCCTGCTTTCTGACTAATTGAATCATATCATCTCCTTTTTTGTTCAACTTTCCTCAGCGAAAGGTTGCAAAATCTCAGGCCCTTCGGGACAGAAAGTCTTAATTAACCTCTAAGCTTGCTTCAGTGTCTGTGGCTTGGGTTATTCCTTACACCTAATTGTGGGCCCATTAGCAGGTTTTCCAAAAACAAAGCAAAACAAAGCAAATAAAATTGTTTTGGCTGAGCTGTAATTGCTGCTAAGTGCCACTTAACAATTACGCCCTTGTACTTCTGTGAAGTGAAGGGAGTGGGTCCCTCCGGGCTCAGTCCTGGGCAGGGAGATGTATTTGTGACAAGGGCCTCCCCTAGCAACTCCCTTGGTGGAAGGGTGGTCGTTTTGTGAATTGCCAGAACTGACGACGTGGCACAAAGCATGAAGGACAACTCCCACGGAGGACTACAAAAGCTTTCCTCCCCTCCTGCTGCAAATATAATTAGTTTATGTTAGCTGGAAAAGGTCAGAGGTTGTCAGAGGGGAGCACAGTCTTTGTTTTTAGGCAAGATAGTGGAATAATTGCTTGACGCTCAGACCTGCAGGTGCTGTAAGGAGCTCATTTGGGCTTGGCAGCCTGCAGGGAAAGCTGATTTCCTCTGGAAATCCACGGAATTCCTTGTGACAGAGGCTGTTTGCTGTGACAAGCAGTGATTATCCATTCATGCCCTCCGCGCAGTACCTGTGCCACGCTGCCCTCACCTCACTCCCGTTTTCACACACTCCAGGCACGGAGCCCCCTCCTTCCTTTCTCACGAGAACAGTGGGGACCTGAGCAGGCAGAACCAACCTGGCTGGGTCTCTGGGAGACAATGCACAGGGTGTGTTAGGAAGTTCAGAAAGAGGGAGAAAAGCTCATTGAGCAGTTTGTTCAAGATAAAGGAGAAATTTTTAAAAAATGAAAAGAAAAATGATATCCTATAATTGAAAAACAGTTATCATTAAAAATTCTAGTATTCGGGGGATTAAAAACATTCTAAAATAGTTTGCAGTGATCATTGCACAACCCCGTGAATATATTAAAAACGGAATTGTACACTGTAAATGGGTTAATTGTATGTGAATTATATTTCAATACATATGTTTAAAAAATTTTTTTAAATCATAGTAGGTTTTAAATGGGAGAATAAAGAATGAAGAAAGGGGAAACTTTTAAAAACTGGGTTTCTTTCCAAATGAGCCCCATCTTTTCCCAAGCTCATCACCTTCCTAGTAACAAGTTTACAATGAGATACCTAATCAAGCCGGATCACAAAGTCTTTAGCAAACAAGGTGAGCTCTCTGCGCGGCTCTGCAGTGGACTCATCCTTCAGCCAGCCTGGGGATGATTTACTTACGTGATTAGCTCATGCTTTCAGCCATTTGTTGAGGAAGCAAAGTAAAGTTGTTCTAGAGCCGGACGGACGGTACTGCATTCTCTTGCACTTGCTAGTTTTGTGAACTTGGGCAAGACAGTCAACTTTTTGCACCGTAATTTCTTCATCTGCATAATGACAATTATAATGCCTTATTGCATTTCTTGCCCGAGTGAGCTAAGGATAAAATAGTCTGCTTTAGAGTCGCCCTTCCCATCCCACCACACAGTGTACTCGTGATAAATCTAAGACGGATTTTACTTGTAGTCTTTTTCAAATCCTGGTTGCCAGTGGATTAAGATGAGGTCATCTCTGTGATGGAAAATCTAGGCCCGGAAGCTCTTATTAAAATCTTCCCTGGGAAACTGAAAGATTGGAGTTGATATCTAATGTGTCTTACCCTAGAACTGTCCACCTAACAAGACTCGCACTGCTTCTTTTCTACATTTCCAGCTCTTGGCTTTTACCGGCATCTCTCTAAAGGTGTGGGAATTACTTCCAGCCTGACATTTCTTTGACCTCTGTATAAATTATTCATACAGAAGGAGTTAGATTAATCCACAATTCCACACACATATAAACGAGATAATGAGCTCAATGGTGAGGGCAGCTCCCAAATTACCTGTATCTTGACCAGTAACCCGGTTTACATGACTTCTTTAGACAGGCTTGTAGCTTTGTGGTGGCATTTAAGAGAATAAAGGACCCAGGCTTCTTTGATGTTTTGGGAAGCTATGTCTTTAATGTGTTTTGACACCTGTTTTTAGGGAGTTTGCACAAGTAATGTGCCTGAAGAAATACTGGCTGCGGAGAGTGAGCCCAAAATCTAATTAGCTCTAATGGAAATAGCTTTGAGCCCCTTTATCCCCAATAAAGTAAAATTCCTGAATCTAAAGAAAAGTTTAAAAGGGCTGGGGGGGGGGGGGGGGGGAGTTGGGGAACTAAAGAGAGGAAGAAAGGAAGAAGGAAGGAAGTGTTTGGCAGGTTCTATGCAATCACCACCCAGAATAAATGCTAATATATCAGAACTCCAGAAAGGTGAGTAAATGGATTTATAATAATCTAGTGAACAAACTATCAAAACCATTGATGAGGGTCTTAATATCCTGCTTCTGTCAGTCTATCAGACGCTGCAGAGGCACAAAACAAACTCTCTGTTCTTAGCATCTCACTGTCTAGTTGGAGAGCGCCAGTTATGAAATGGCATTCAGTAATGTAGACACAAAAGAGCAAGTGATGGAACCCCACAGTGAGCACCTCAAAGACTTGGATGGGAAAAGAGGCTGGAATGATACAGTTTCGAGGACACCTGCCCTGAGTCTCAAAGGAAGGCTGAGCTGTAGGACCTGAATGGACAAGAAAGCACTGGGAAAGGAGGGGAAGGGGTGGGGAGGGGATGGCCGCCTGGTGGTGGAGGGCTGGCTACATGAACGAGCCCATTCTTCATCCTCTCCCATATCCAGGCCCTTTGCAGCGTGCTCTCTTTTATCTCCTGTCTGGTTTTGGCCAATTGTGAGCAAACATGGAATCAGCATGAAAAACATACTTGAAATGCCAGAGACTTGAAAAATATACCAAAACTCCAGAAAAGT
>PVKH010040253.1:0-11084 GCA_004027955.1 Chaetophractus vellerosus | reverse complement strand
GGCCTGAACTGTGATCTATGGCTGATGGCAAAGCCCCAAAATGTGCGTAACTATTAGAGGCGTTATGCCACACTTAGGGATGTGCATGTGGGGGGTTGTGGGAGGGGTGGGGGTGGCATATGGGTACTCCTGGAATCTCTGGTAACATTCATGTAATCAATGTATCCTAAAAATGTATATAGATATATAAAAAATTAATTAAAAAATATAAAAATAAATATTGATAATTTTGAAAAAAAAAATCTTGGGAGGTAAGCTCCTTTCTAAACTCGTAGCATTTAAATTAAGTATTGTTAAAATCTAGAACCTACATAATAATATTGCTTCTTTCTCTTGGTATTCACTGTTCATCTTATACTCTGGCAAAACATAATTCTGCTACTGTGCATGACTCTGATGTAATTCACTTGAGTTTCAGAGCTCCAGCCTGACATTTAAAGCTCCCCAAAGATATATTTTGAATGGTTTTATCAGGTGCTAATTGAGCTTGAAGTTCTAGAACCGTAAACCTAAGAAATTCGTCTCTGATAGGTGTAAGTGAAGGTGATATTCTACACGACATTGAAAGAATGCTCTAGCTCATTTAATTGTTTTTTTTCCTACCTTCATGCCTGAGAAATTCTCTTCCCTTAAGTGTGCATAAAGAAAAATTTATATTTCATAGAATTTAAAGATATTTGAAAGGTTAATTTTGTTTTAAAACAAAGGGAAAATTATTTCAGCCTGCACAGTTTTCTTCAAATATGACTGGAAACACTTACATTACCTAATGTGAGATAAAAATGAAATCTGGAAGCATCCTATTATCCATGAAGAGCTTCAATGTCTGCATAAGAACAAATTGTGATTTGACTGATTTGCATCTGACTTGATACTAGTTGGAAGAAAAGGCTCAGCTCCTGCCTGCACAAACCTATTCCCTGTTAGAACCATCAATCAGGTCTTTGCTTCAAAACTAGCAGAAGTTCAGGAAGTCATTGAATTTATATTGTTGATTTCAACAGTCAGGCACCCAAAAGAGTAGATGCAGATAAAACTGAGATGGCTGTTATACAGGGTAGAAAGTACTAAATATTTTTGAAAGATTCTACATATGGTATCACTCAGTTATTAGATGCTTTATCTTTTCCTGTCATGATGATAAATTTCCCCCAGTTCTGTGTAATACACTATCTCTTATATTAGACAAATGAAGAACTCTGCTCAATATTTCTCCAAGAGGTCACTGGCCAGCTGTACACTGTAGCCTGAAGATATACATTTAAAATGGGATAGAATTAGTTTCAATGGAAAACAAACACTGGTCCTCACTTTATTTCACGTGTTATTCTTGACTAAATACCCTGTATGTCAGCCAGCTCTGATAATGTAGAAATTAATGAACATTTCCACATTCAAACAGTTTTGCCTCCATATCACTGACAACGTTCCTGGTTAGAGATTGCATTTGGAATCAGTAAAATCTCTTTGAAAATGTTCAATAGTAATTTTGCCAAACATTGTGGCAAAGTTAGTCATATTGTAGTTCAAATTTATAAGTACCTTGTGTCGTTTTTCTAGCCTAAAGAGCCTTAATATGGCATCTATTCTACCTACCTCAGGGTGACTGACTGGACTAGCTGAATCAATCTGGAGAAACATGCAGAATTATTTAAAGATCTAAACTATTAGCAGGAAGCAGTCAAGAAAGAGTTGAGGTGATCTCATTGTTTTAGTTTGTGGTCACAAAATTTTAAAAAGTAGTCAGGCTTGGGTCAAAGCTAGTAAAGATATTTAGACTTTCAAGGGAAGAATTTATGCATATAAAGACTTGTTTTCCTTAAATCAATTCTGATATATGTTACTGCTCTCAATTTTATGCATTATAGCTTACATTTCCATTTTATGTCAAAATCATGATTCTAAACATGCTAGTGTATATTAGCAACCAATGAACCAGCACTGAGCGGCTTTCCTTAAACAGTAGTTCAGAAACCTCTGGCTCCATTTATTCTGTGTCACACACTTGGATGCAGCCAAGTGCCCCAAGGAGACCCAGGTGGCAGCAATAGTCGCAGGTCTAATTGATGAAAATGAAAGCACTGTTACCTGCTGAGTTGTCCAGAAGGAACATTGCTAATCTTCTCTATGCCATTCTGGTAGCAAAACTGAGTTAAGTCATGGCCCAAGCAGTGTTTTCTCCTACTTATCATTCCCTTACTCCAGGCCTCTTGGGCTGTCGAATTATTTACCATTCCCACGTTTAGTTATAGTAAGCTAATTAAGTAATCAAGGAGACATTGGGTCAATAGTGAAAAAGTGTAGAGAAAGGTAAGCAAATCAATATTTCCCTGGAATATGAGGCATTTCATATTTCATATTTAATTATAGAGCAAGGGAAACAAAAATATCAAAGAAACTTCATCCTGGGCACAATTACTAGGTCAATTCTGCCTCATGATCTAACCCAATGCTTCTGCAAACAATTTTGTTTGGGGCCTGTCTGCTTCTCATGTCTTCATATGCTATTTTAGGATAAAGTGACTCACTCCAAAGAAAATTCTATTTGATGAGAATTATTCTCAAGCTGAACATTAATGAGCTTACATTTTCATCAGATGAAACCTTAACATTTACTTTCATTTGTTGGTTGCAAAGTGGCCTAACACTTTCCTGATTTGAAATTAAATATCTCACACAAGCCACAAGGTCTGACATAATTCATGTTCTTCGTGGAGAAGATCATTTTGTATTATTTAAAGAACATTAAATGGGGCACATATGCTAAAGTGATTTCAGTAAAATGAAATAAAATTATGTACTATACCATCTGAATCCTGAGAAATATGGAGATTTAATCCTATCCTCATTGATCAAGCTATTGCTAATAAATCTTAGCTTCTTTTATACTTCAATTTGTCTAGAGAAAAAATAGTCTTAAAATTTCCTGTTGAATCAATAGTTCTGCTGAAGAGGCATATATAACACCTTAGGAAAAGAGACATCAGCTTGTATACTCTAAAAATGATAATAACAAAAAAAAAAAGAGGAACAAAAAACAGGGAGGGGAGTGTGTGTATTTCAGTGGTTGAAGTCCTGGGTTCAATCCCCAATACCTAAAAAAAAAAAAAAAAAAAAAAAAAGATGGAGGAAGATAATATGATAATAAGTTTCTGATAGAGTGCTTTTTATATTTTTATATTTTAAATTTCTAAAATTAAAAACAAACAAGGCACCTTGGTCTTTAGTTATCATGTCAGTACAACATGTACATGTACAGATCAGTATTTTGTAGCATGTGCCTGAAAAACAGAAACTTAGCAAAAAACCTTCTCTGGTGAAATAAATTTGAGAGACATAGAATGAACACAGTTAAACAGATGTTTTTAGTGCTGTACTTCCCAGAGGCCTTAACAAAAAGCAAGCATAGAGGTTCATCAATAGGAGGTAGAGAGCATGTAATATTTCCCAAACATTTTTAGTCACAAAACCATTACTGCTCTCTCCAAAAGCATTTTGCATCAAGTTTTCTCCCTGCCCCTGAGGCTCTTTGCGTTTCATTTAAAAGCACATAAGTTGTTGGAATAATTATTAGCAATTCACATTCATTGTGATGTTTGGAAATGAATTGAATGTAATTCAACTTGGTACAGTAACTATTTTTCTGAAATTGGGAAAAATGAAAGCAAAATTGGAATGCAACAACATTTACCTTGGGTTCCACTGGGAGTTCAATTGATTTCTTGCACAGAAATCCCCAAATGACCCTGGTTTGGATTTTATGAAATACTTAGAGTATGAAGAGTTCTAGATATAACAGGAAAAAAAGCCAAAATGTATAAGCTAAGTATTATCAAAGCAATTTATCAGATTGTCAATTCTGTTTTTCTTAACAGAGTAGTAAGTTATGTAGATATTTTCTGTGTTATGGTAGGGAATTAATGCCAAGTAATATATTATTGACCACTTATAATGCTATTAAGGAGCTTTTCAAAAGTTTGTATTCTCAGGGAATAAAAAAAGTGAAGAGCTATGTATAGTTTGAAATTTATTTTCCCATTAATTATACTCTTAAATTTCTCGTAGATTTTTTTAATACTAAATAAAAGCAGTGAATAATACCTTTCAATGCTCCACAACAAAACTTTTAAATCTATATAGAAAATCTAATAAGATGTTATCTTTGGTAAGCATGACTCATAGACAATAATATTTTGGGGGGGCAGGAGATGATGAAGCCATATAAAAATGTTTTGTGTCAAAATCAGTGAATAATTTAAAATCTTTGCTTTCTTTTTTATTAGAAAAGTTGTGAGTTTACAAAACAATCATGCATAATGTATAGATTTCCCATACACCACCTCAGCACCCACATCTTGGCACATTTGTTACTAAAGTGATAGCACTATTTTTTAAAATTGTACTATTTTTAAAGAGTAGTTACTTTACTACAATTAATGAAAGATTATTAAAATAATTGAAGAAACAATAGAGAAAGGCAGTATAGTGTATTTTTTCAGTATTTTGAAAATGTATTAAATATTAAAAAGCAGCCAAAAATTTTTTCCTGAGGAATTCTGAAAATGGACACAGGTCAGACAGGAACTCTGGGACTAAAGAGTCCTATAAAACTCCAAAATTATGTGCAGCTGGTTTTCTCAGACTCCTGTGAAGTGGAAGGCTCTGGTTCAAGAGTTTTCTTGTCATGCAATCAAAGGAAGGAAACATTAAGATTGCAGATGTAGAGTGGTGACACACTGTAATTTCATACAGATCATAAGATGGTTTGGTGACATAAGAATTACTAGACCATGAGTCCCGGGCTCCATGAAATGGATAAAAGCTTTATTGCTCTTTGGAGTTCTGACAATGACAAATGCTCTCTGTGATGTTGGGATTATCTTGTCTAAATTTTTGTTTCCTTAGTTTCAGGTTTCACTTTTTCCTTAACCATCACCTAAATCACAAATAACTTCCTTTTTTATTGTTATTGGAAGTCATTTAGAAATGCCTCCCCACCCCCTTGTTGTATGCCTTCATCTCTGGCAACATTTCCATGCATAAACTATTATTAAATTTCTAATTTCCTGCTAAGTATTTGAATGATAATCTTAATGGAATAGTCACATGGTCAACCTGCAAATTACTATTTAAAAAAATAAAAGAAAGGAAAAAAATGAAGACAATAACTAAAGAGCATTTTAAAGGAAAGTTCAGGTACAAAATATTATGCATATATGAGAATATTCAATTGAATCAATTAGACAGATGTTTGATAAACTAGCTAAAAATCATATCATATACGTCCTCCCTACTGGGCACTCATATATACACACTTAAATAGTTTCAATAAGTAAGATTACTGATTTGAGTTGAAAATGAAAAATCTAAGCAAATTAAAACCATATTTTACAAATACATTTATTTTTCTTTATCCGAATGGGAAAGATAACTGATAGGAAAAAAAAAGTTTTTTTTTTCTTTTGACTCAACCTGACGGCACTTTCTTCTTTTCTTGTCATTCTCTCTATATCATTAACATGCATTGTGAAAACACTACTTCTGGTGAAGTTAAGTGGGTGAAATTTTTAATATGAAAGGAGTTATATGGTACACTAATTCAGCAAAAATTGAAGACATTAACATTCAGTGTTTCTCTGGTACCTGATAAAAAAAGTGTGTGAAAGTCTTGCAGATGGAGACACATTCAGATTTTACTTGTTGCTAACAATTTCCAGTAAACCAGACTGAAATATTGTTCTAAAAGCATTGCTTTCCAACAGAGTTTCAGTATGCATTCCAATGCATTCTTTTTTCAGATGTAGAGTGAATATTTTAAATTTAGAAGTAAATATCTCCTTTGATCTGAGATGCATTGCAAGAAGAGATTTTTAAGAACAAGTGACAATATATGGGAGTTGTTTTAGTTTGCTAAATCTGCTGGGAACAAAATACCAGAAATGGGTTGGCTTTCATAATAGGAATTTATTAGGGTAACAGATTACACTTCAGAAACTGTGAAAATGTCCAAATCAAGGCATCATCAGAAATGCTTTCTCACCAAAGTTTGGCTGCTGGCTGACCCTGAACCACGTGGCAAGGCAAAATGGCGGGCCTGCCAGTCTCTGCCTTCTCCTCCAGGTTCAACTTCTTTTTCAACTTCAAGCTGCCTCGACTCTTGGGGGTCTCATTGTTTCAGCTTCTTTGCTGATTACAGCCCCTGGCCTCTCTCTCAGCCTGTCGAGGGTTCTCTGTGGTTCTGCAGCTTTACACCATCCTAGAGCCTTCTCTCATATGGCAGAGTAAAATCACAGCTGTCTTTCTCTGTGTGTTTCTGAATGTTTCTCCCACCATTTATAAAAGACTCCAGCAAGAAGCTGCCCTGGTCACACCTCACTGATGTTCTCCAATCAAAGGCCCCAACAGAATTCAATCTAATGAAAGGGTCCAACACCCAAAATATAATCAAATGCCCTTAACTGAAGCAATCTAATCAAAAGTTATCTATTCAAAAGTTCCCTTAACTGAATCTAACCAAAAAGTCCCATCACTTACCATAGGTTTGTAGGCACAGGAATGGGTTCGTCATAAGAACAGGATTCTCTGAAGTCCACAAAAAGAGCCAAACCAGAACAAGAGTTTATTTCATTTCTTATTAATTTTGTTTTATTCTGGGTGACTAGTGTAGTGTTTGGTATATTAGTGTTCAAAAACTGTTGAGGTGATTGAATAGCTGATAACATAACAATTGAATCTCCATGGTGTGCTGAACATTGTTTCAGATTTTCAGGTACACATAAAACAACAACAGAAAGAAAATTCACCACCACCAATGGATTAATATGCTAAAGTATTTCAATTTTCTGAGAAATTAGAGCAGAGAAAGAACACAGATTTGGGGTTAGACAGACCTGGGTTTAAATCTCAATTGTCACTAGCTGTGACATTAAGCAAATTTCTTATTTTTTGCCCTAAGGCCAAGGTTCCACATATATACAATGAATAAAATGATACCTGCATCACAACTATGGTATAAGGTCAAAGGAAATATATTATTTGAAATTGTCATATAAAAGGCAATCAATAATATATCTGCTCTCTTTTTTATCAGAAGATTTAAAATCAAAATTAGTAGATTAAGTTCTTAGTTTGAAATTTGAAAACTTCAATACTGTTAGTCACATTGTATGGCTTTATTGCTGCCTGCTTTCATGTTAGGAAAACAGGGCAACCCAGTTTTAAATAGGCAAATCAAAATGTTCTTCTCACCTACACCTCCATTTGTTTCTTCTCTGAAGAAAGACAGTGGCTTTCTGGGAAGGCTGCCAGAGTTGGGGTAGTACCCCTAAATTTCTTAGTCAAAAAGCACCTTCCACATTTCAAAATATATTCTAGGCTACATAATGTATAATTGCATTTATATAAAGATTCTAGAAAAGGAAAATTATAGAGACAAAAAGAGATGAATGAATACCTGGGACTGGGGTTAGGAGTAGGTATAAGGGAACTTTGGGAGGTATTTAAATTGTTCTAAAATGGGATTGTGGTGATGGTTGCAAAACTGTAAAAATTTTCTGAAAATCTTCAATCTGTACAATTTATTTTTTTTTTGGGGGGGGCAGGTACCAGGGATTGAACTCAGGACCTTGTACATGGGAAGCAAGCACTTGTACCCACTGAGCTACCTCTGCTCTCCTGTCTGCACACTTGAAATGGGTGAATTTGATGTTATGTTAATTATACCTCAATAAAGTTCTTTAGAAAACAAGTACAGAGTTATATTTATATTCTGGAAACATCAATAGCTTAGCATCACTGATATAAATGCACCATTTTTTTGCACACACACTATTTAAGATACTTCATACTTAAAAACAGAGTTTATATTTTTTGTCTCTATATCTTTCTCTCCCATTTTCTTCACCAACAAGTAGAGTCTTCCTTCAGAGAGAAGAACATCTAATTCATTCCTGTATCTTTAGTGCTTCACAGTACCTGACACACTGATGTTCAACAATATTTCTGTCTAACAAATTTTGTACAATATGAAAAGGAAACAGAAGCATTAGGAAGAGTAAATAAAGATAAATAAATTCACTAATCAATACACTTTCACTGAGATAGTCTAAAATGTATTCATCTCCCTGATTTTGAATTATTTAAAAATGCAATAAATGAGACTACTGACAATTTACACATGAGAAAAAAATAAGCACTGAGTAAAATCTTTAATGTAGAGTATAATAACTTATGCTTTTTCATCATTCAGGCACCTTGCAATGAAGTTCATCTTTGCATCAACAATGAATAGGAATATTTTGCAAATTACAAGGTAACTATGAATACCATATAATATAATGAATTTTGTATTTGTGCATATTTTATATCTGTCTTCTAATGTTTGTGAGAATCTCAAAGACATACAACTGTACTTCTTATCTATTTAGTGTTACTGAATACATTTAAAAGTGATTAAATTGATTTAAATTACTTTATAAGGTACACATTATAAATTATGATGAACATATCTAAAGTTGGGAGAATTAGTAAGATTTCATGAAAGACTGATCCACAATTTGGATTGTTAACTCATGAGGCATGAGGACATTTGGGATGGATTCATTTAGGAATATGTCTATGAAAAATTCAAAAGAGCTAAATCTGGATCATGTAATTACTTACAATGAAATATATGGTAAAGTAATGCATATAAGTTAAGTGATACAAATTATAATAAAAACAAGAAATTAATTGGAAAAGTGAATTGCTTTTAAGAATTGTAATCAGCCTCATATTGTTGAGAATATGCAATTTGGGATATTACAGGCAATAGCAAAGGCATGGCTGCCAAACAGTAAAATTCAATAGAAATATGGGAAAAAGGAAGAAAGGATGGAATGGAAGGAGGGAGAAGAAAAGCAAGAAAGAATAAAGGAAAAATAGGGAGTAGTCCCTTTGTTCATTTTGTCAGGAATGAAAACAAGGCTTAGTATAGCAACTTCATGAGCAAGACATGCTGGTAGTTTTACCATTAAATGCTGCAAAAATCCCCTAAGGCAAATGTAGAAGTTGTGACAGATGTCCTCAATCATGAGAGTTCATACAAAAATATACTCCATATGGTTCAGGTATGACTCAACTAGCCCAAGAACAAGAGGAACACACAGAAGTGGAGAAGATGAAACAATACAAGTTCAGCACCATGTTGATAGTAGTGTTGATAGCATAGCAGCTATTGATAGCATCAAAACTAACCATGGCTCATCTGTAGGTCCAAGACTGAGCTTTAATTTTTAAGGATTTTTTTCAAGTCATGTAAGACTCAGTTACTGCATAAAAACAAAACTAAAGAGAAGAGAAGGCTTTATCAAACTTCATCAGTTGATACATATGCCCATGACTTTACTAAGGGTAAAAAAATCATTAAAATTTGTTTTAGAACTGAAAGAAGAAATTTTATCCAGCCCTTTAGGAAATTGTCTGTATCTAGCATATGTCTAAATATCAAGTCAATGTGCACTAGCTCTGTTACAAAATCAACTCCAGAGATTTTCATCCAGCATTTTAATCTAATGCTTCCTGAAATAAGCAGCTACCCTTACGTAAACCAATAAAAGTGTTTTTGCACAAAATTGAATGAGGAGATTTCCACCATGAGTAAACAAATTCAATCATAAAACTACACAAGGCTCAAACCTTGTATAAGAGCCACATTTTATTCTCCAATAAGCACATTGAATCAAGCAGTTGGCCATCTTTTTCCATGCACTTACTGTGTAAGATCAAATTGTTCTTTTAATCAGAATACAAATTTGCTGCACACATCAGGTTTTCTCAGAGCCTTACATTTTTTTCCTATTAATTGTTAAAAAACCTTGGAAACATTCTTAATTATTTCAGGCTAAATTTAATAATTTATCTGTCTTGTAGTGTAAAAAACTATATTCACAGAGCAGTCATTTACTACGTTTATTATCTACTCTTTTGAAACTAAGTTTTCAGCCTTCTAAATGTACATAGACCACTATAAACTAGGAATAGTTAGCCTATAATTTAAATCAGGAAAAGAAACCAACTTTTGTGTTATTTAAGTTTAGGTAAAAAAAAAAAAAAAGCTTCCATAGAAAGTCAAAATATTCAATTTCACTTGGGGAAACTTTCTACCTTCTATAGCTTTTAATATTTACATATTTCAAGCACCAAAATTAAAAAATCATTTTATTCACAGTGAGAAGAGAAGAAAACTTCTGTACTTCACAAAAGCTAACTATTGATAAGCAAAATATTAAAAAATTTTATCAGAATTAGCCAAACCTCTAAAATTTTGGCTTCAGAAAATTTACCCTTTAAGTTCACTTGTTTTGGAGTTCAATTTTGATTAATAGAAATCCTAAAGCCAGACTTTTTCTTGGATCTAGGGAAATGTGGGGAAAAGAAATAGCAGTTTTTTGAGAAGGTCAGCTAAGGGAAGCATGTTAATTATATTTTCCCATTTTATCTTTGCAACTCTATTAGTTTGATATAATTATTCCCATTATTTCCAGTGATGAGGAAACTGAGACTCTAGAGTCAAGAAGGCATTGAGTTCAACTAATAAAACCCAGGTAAGGGTTTGAAATCACATCTGTTTGACCCTAACTTGTGATGCATTTCTACCACAGAACTTTTGAACAAACATAATAGTAAGAACTCACAGTGACAAATATCATATGACATGCATGTTTATTTGCTTATAGAACGAGTGAGTTTTAAAAAGGTTATGCTTATGCACGTCTCAGCAGGATCTCATTGACTGCCAAAATAAATGTGGCCTCAAATAGCGGGGTTCCTGAGGGCTCTAGAAACATCCTGACACTATAGGCAAGGCAGACAGCTCAAGCGTTTGGTGCCCTGACAGTGGGCCTTACCTTGGAACTTATGCTCCCCAGTATGACAGAGTTGGACTCATTTGTGGTTTCCCTACATGTGGCTCTTCTGCACCTTCTATGTAAAACTATAGTTAGTACTATACTTGATAGATGTATGTCCAGGAGATGTAAATCTTTGGTCCGTCTATGTGCCAGTTGGGCCCTGAATCTCAGCAGAGTTGCAACACCTACTCTCCA
>PVKH010040252.1:0-11084 GCA_004027955.1 Chaetophractus vellerosus | reverse complement strand
TTTGTGCCCAAAAGTTCAGTCCTTAGTGTATTCCTTTCATCTAGCATTTTGCTATAAGCTACAAGGAGAAGCCAAGCCACATTCTCTGGGTTTACTTTGGAAAGTGCTTCAGCTAAATGCTCAGGTTCGCCGTTTTCAAATTCTGTCTTCCCTATAACACCAGGAGTTAATCTTGCTAAGTTCTCTGCAACTTTAAAACATGCATCACCTTTCCTCCAGTTTCCAGTAATAGTTTCTTCATTTACTTCTAAGGCATCATAAAAAGTCTCTTTAGCATCCATCTCACAATTGTTTCCTTCTAAGGCCTTGTGAAAAAGAACTTTAGTCTCTATATTGCTATCAACAGTCTCTGCAAAGCAATCTAGGCCTTTTCCATCAAGCATTTCAGAATTCCTCCAAAAAATACCCCTTACCCATTCATAAAACTGTTCCAACATTTTGGTAATTGCAAAAAGGCACTCCCCCACTCCTTGGTACCAATTCTGTATTAGTCAGCCACAGGGGTGCCTTTTGTAATATACCAAAATTAGTCAGTCTTTATAAAGGGTATTTATTTGGGGTAGAAGCTTAAGGTTACCAGGCCACAAAGCATAAAGTTCTTCCCTCACCAAAGTCCAGGTGTTGGAGCAAGACAGTTGCCGACATCTCCAGGGTTCAGGTTTCTGATTTCCTCTGTTCCTGGGGCTGTGTTTCTCTCCAGGCTTAGCTTCTGTTTCCTCCACAAGTTCAGCTGTAGACCATGAGGCTCTCTATGCTTTGTGTCTCTCCACAAGGCCAGCTGTAGCCTTTTGGGTGAATGGCTCACTCCAACATCAGAACTGCTTCTCAAATCTGCTTCTCCAAATCTCTGCCTTGATTTTCAAACTTGAGACCACACCCACCGAGGGGTGGGACTTAATGCCCTACTCACTGCAGCCCAGTCAATGCCCTAATCATAAGCCAATCATTCCCAAATGAACAGATGAGTTTACAAGCATGATCCAATTTATATTTTTGGAATTCATAATTACTTAAAACTGCCAAACCATTACAATTCCTTAGATATTTTGGTCTGTAATTTTCTTTTTTTCTTAGGATATTTCTCTGGCTTTGATATTAGGGTGATGTTGCTTTCATAGAATGTGTTTGTATTAAATATTCTTTGAATAATTATTAATAATAATTCACAAGTATTTACTTGTGAAAGCATCTGGTCCTGGGCTTTCCTTTTTGGGGATGTAATTGATGACTGTCAGTCTCTCTCTATGTGATTGATTTGTTGGGGTCTTCTATTTCTTCTAGCTTCCATGTATGTTGTTTGTGTGCTTCTAAGAATTTGTGTATTTCATCTATGTTGTCTAGGTTGGTAGCTCACAGTTCTTCATAGCACTCTCTTATAGACTCTTTCATTTTTGTTAGATCAGTAGTATGGTCCCCTTCTGTGTTCTGATTTAATTTATTTGCATCTTCTTTCTTTTTTCATTGACTTTCCAGCTCAGGATATATCAGTATTGTTGACCTTCTCAAAGAACCAAAATCTGTTTTTGTTGATTCTCTTTATTTTTTATTCTCAATTTCAATTACTGCTGTTTTAATCATTTAAGAATAAATTTCCTTTTGCTTTCTTTGGGATAAGCTATTCTTTTTCTAGTGTCTCTTGGTGTGCAACTATGTCTTTGATTTTAGCTCTTTCTTCTTTTTTCATGTAAGCATAGAGGGTTATAAATTTCCCTCTCAGCACTCTCTTCACTGCATTCCATTGGTTTTAATATGTTGTGCTCTCATTTTCATTCATTGTGATTATTTAATATTTCTTTTGCAATTTCTTCTTTGACCCACTGATTGTGTTTAAATCTCCTTATGTTTGTTCATTTTCCCTTCCCTACCCCATTATCGATTTCTTTCTTCCTTCCATTATGATCAGAGGAAGTGCTTCATATAATTTCAATTTTTAAAATTTAATGATAAATGTTTTTTGTCCAAACCTATAGTCTATCCTGGCAAAATGTCCATGAGCACTTCAGAAGAATGTATATCCTGCTCTTTTGGGATGAAATGTTCTATATATGTCTGTAAGATCTAGTTCATGTATCATGTTATTCATGCAACTTTTCATCTTTACCTTCTGTCAAGATATTCTAACCAATTATGAGAGTGGTGTATTGAAGTGTCCAACTATTTTTGTAGAGTTTGATTAGGGAGTTCAATTCAATAACATTTAATATTACTACTGTAAGCACAGTAGTTACTTTGTCAAATTTATCCTTTTGTTTTCTGTTTTCATGTATTACTATTATCAGTCTTTTTACCCTTCTAGTTAACACTTCATTTTTATACTCTTCTCCATGCACTTTCCTATTGCCTTTTCCTTTCAGGGTGTGGAACTCCCTTTAGAATTTTTTGTAAGTCTGGTCTATTGGTGGCAAAGTCTCTCAGTTTCTGTTTATCTGTTAGGAGTTTAAATTCACATTCATTTCTGAAGGACCGTTTTACTGGATAAAGATTTCTTGGCAGTATTTGTCTTTCAGTATTGTATGTAAATATTAACACTGTCTTCTCACATACATGGTTTCTGATGTGAAATTGGCATTTAGTCTTATTGTACATCCCTTGTATGTGATGAATTGCTTTTCCTTTGCTGCTTTCAGAGTTCTCTTTACATCTCTGGTGTTTGATATTTTAAATAATAGGTGTCTCAGAGTAAATTTATTTGGATTTATTCTATTTGGTGTCAGTTGTCCTTCTTGGATATTGATATTTATGTTTTTCATAAGTTTTGGGGAACTCTCAACCTTTATTTCCTCAAATACTCCTTCTACACCTTTTTCTGTTCTCTTCTCCTTCCAGGACACACATAATGCATAGCTTTGTGCATTTAACATTGTCTTTCAATTCTCTGAGACCCTGTTTGACTTTTTTCATTCTTCTTTCTGTCTGTTCTCCTGTCTTTTCAAGTGCACATGCTCTGCCATCCATTTCAACTATTTGTTCTCCTCCCATTTCAAATCTTCTGTTATATGCCTCTAATGTATTTTTAATCTCATCCATTGTGTCTTTCATTCCTATATCTTACTTTTATTTTTAAGCTTTCAAATTCTTCTTTATGTTCATCCAGTCTCTTCTTAATATACTTTATCTCTTTAGCCATATTTTCCTTCATCTCCTTGAATTAATACAGGAAATTTGTGTCAACTTCTTTGATTACTTGTCCTAAATCTGTGTCTTATTAAGACTTTTAATTTGCTCTTTCCTGTTTTTTATTATTGCTTATGATTTTTGCTAATGTGTAAGCATTTTATTATGTTTGTGAATTTACTCTGATGGTCAATTTCTATCTCTTGCTTTGTGGGTTTTTTCATGGCTCTTATTTGTTTTTTGGTTCAACTTAATCTAAATATTTAAAATTGTCCTGCTTAAATTATCAAAACAGGGCCAGAGACCTAATAATGGAGCACAGATAAGATAAAATGGTGCCTGTGGGTGGGGTATGAGAGACTCTAAAGAGCTTTTTCTCTTTTTCTCACTTTCTCAGCCTGACAGCAGATAGTGTATCCTGGAAAACATTTCAACAGTTGTGACTCAATCTCCCCTGGCTGGTGTTTCTGATATGGATAGATCCATATTTCAAAGCAGCACCCTGCTGTCCAAACCAATTGAAGAGAAGCCACACTCAGTCCTCTGACACACCCTCTCTCTTCCACAGGAGGAATACTTCCATCCCTCACTCAGTTGGCCACCATTAGCCACAGGATTTTCTAATATTTTTGCCTCAATGTTGGAGAATGGCTACTATTTTTAGTTGTGGCAGTGAGTAACTCATGGTTTTCATTTTGTCCTCTTCAGCTCTATGTCCCTCAGATTCCTGGACAATGCACACAGCACTGTCCTGGTCTGCAGATACCCAAAGCAACACTCTTGGGCAGTTTTTGTCCTTTCTCAATTGCTTTTGTAAGAGTGTTGAGCCCTGCCAACCTAATCCTTTACCATCTTCCCAGAAGTCTAATGCCATATGATTTAATCATGAAAATATTCAACAGTTCCTACAATTGAATCACAAAATATCATTGATTATAAAATAAAAGCTTAATTCTTGCTCACATTACTATCCATTGTTGACTGTGTGCTCCTTTATGTTTTTACTGAAAATGTTAGTCATAGGTTCACATTTCTTCCATTTTGTACTAACAAAATTTAATGAATAAAAGTCACCAAAGAAGGAGAACTGAGGACAAAAGATTTCCAAGGACTTTGTCTATGTGCCACTCCTGGAAAGGATATATCAGGTCTGTCCACATTCCAACAACCAGAACTCAATCACTTAGTTCCCAAAACAAATGCATGGACATTTTGGAAAAATCATTTTACTGGAAAATGGGAAATGAGAGGAAACTTAGCTATTGAAAAACACCAGAAACCTCTTTTACACTACATGAGCTAATGTACAGAAAGCAAGGAGTTCAGATTTTGTAATAGAGGGACAACTTAATTGAAGAAGCATACATTACAAAAGGGCTGTAAAGCTATTGAGATTAGTCTTAGAACTAAAACTACTATTTCCTTCTAAAGAAAAATGAGAGAATAAGACTAAATTCTTCCATAAAATTCATTACCTCCCAAATTACCTTGCTCTGTTGCTTTATTTCACGATCCTTTTATCATCTTTGTCTCCATTAAGGATTTTTAAAATAAAATCCTAACTGTGCAACAGTCTACTTTTTGTAATAAATGTGGAATATCTTTATTATATATTTTTCTCATATCAATCTCTTCAAGAAAGTTACAGGTATTAATACTTTAAAAACACAGGAACAATATGAAGAAGGTTAAGACTTTTTTTTGAAGTTTCTTGTAATGGTTATTTTGTCAATGTCAATTATATAGTATATGGTGTCTGGATGTGTGGTCATATATTGGCCTTGTTACTGCAGAGGAATTCTACAAATGAGATTAGTCCTGACAATAAATCAATTTTAAAGAAAGGGGACTAACCCCTATGGTATGAGTGAGCCTGATTTGATCCATTGGAGGAGTTAACACCAAGACCTGAGGCTTCAACATTAGTTCTTACATATATTACCTGCCTGTAGTCTTGCCAGCCCATAAAATCTCATCATCAGTCAATTCCTTATATTAAATTTTCCACACACAAATACAAATACACACACATGCTTTGGTTCTGCTTCTCTGAAAACCCTGACTGATACAGATTTTGGTATCAAGTGTGGTTCCATATCATAATCTTGAAAATTTCTGAAGTTTTTTGGGGGATTTGGAGTTGATTATTTAATTAGATTAGGTTTAAAGGCAATAATGACTCTGTTATAAAGATAAAGAAGGCACTGCTAACCTATAGAATGATGTGGCATTAGAGATAAGCAAAGTATCAGCATTGATACTCAAACAATTATTAGATTTACTCTTCTAGGAGATTGTGAATATAATTGATATCTTAGGCCATATTTGTCAAGTAAATGAGTATTACAAGACTGGATAGTTGTTTTTAAATACATTGAATAAAGTGGTGCAAGAAAAGGATGACCTCAATTTACCAGGTTGTGACACATAAATGACATGAAAAGTTTCTGTATGTGTATTGAAAGAAGCCTTCATTTCTTGCAGCCTATATATTGAGATATCTGAAAACAAAAGTCTCAACATACAAGTAGCAGAATGAAACACAAATTAAATCCCCAACCACGCAAGGTAACTGTTAAAGTGAGGGAATTGAGTGAGAAGGAATGAAATCCTGATACTTAGAATGAGAATATAAGACAGATTATGATGAACTACTAAATTCTTCTAAGTCTTCTTTGCCAGTAGAAACAGCCCTTTGCCATTCATCTGAGGAGTTTAAACTTGCTTTGTCAAGTGAAACTTTAATGGAATCCCCTGAGGTACTTGATTTGAAAGACACAGTTAATTCTCCTCAAGAACCACCCCATCACTCCTCTTTGCTTATAGACTTGTAACTATACTAAGGACTGTGCCCACAAGTTAAGTTATTAAGTATGAAACATGAGAAGGTGTGATAAATTCCAAAAAAATGCATGATTTTTATACTTTATACAGAGAGAAAACAAGGAAATATATTATTTTTACCATTATCCTACACCCTTAATATCAATTCCCACACATAATCTCTTGATTTCTGTTGTGTAGGAATTGATATTAAAGAATGGGGTAATGGTAGAAGAAACATAAAGACATAAAGTTGTATAAAGCTGATTTGAGGGGCCAGCTCGATAGCCCAGTGGATAGGGCACTGGCATACCACATGGGAGGCCCCAGGTTCGGTTCCTGGGGACCTCTCCTAGCGGGCAGACCGCCTTGAGAATGGCAAGCTGCCATGGGCAGGCTAGAGCCACTGTGGGCAGGGCAAAAAGCTGTCACGGACAGGCAAAAGCCGCCATGGGCAGGGCAGGTCGCCCATGAATGGAGCGCAGCCAGCCACCCATGAACTGAAAGCTGGCCGTGAATAGAAGCAGAAGCCACCCACAAGTGGGGAGAGCCATGCCTGCACAGTGACCAGTCTCGGTGCGTCGCCGCAGTGGGGCGGGGGGAAGGGGAGATATGTAATAAAATAAATAAATCTTTAAAAAAAAGCTGATTTGATTGATATGGGCCCACATTGCAGAGATTCTGGATTCAACATTGTAGCTCAAGTACTTTGAAAGAGCTTTAGAAATTGTCTTGTTGGTTGGCTGAATCATGGGTCAAAAGGCAGCCTATAATAAATGAGGTTGAGATGACAAAAATACCTTGTTAGTATCAAGAATTCTAGTTTAAGTGACAAAAATTCTAATTTGAATAAAATAATTGGGTTACAGCCCCTCAATCAGGTTTTAGAATTGAGTAAATTTACAGACTCAGAAACCATCAAAATGAAGTGAAGTTCAGTTTCCCATGAGGAATTCTGCTACACTGATAAGGATATACACTATTAATCTGTCTCAGACTTTCTCCAATGTGAGCTATAACCTTTTTATCCTCTTGCCTGTCCATTGCAGAAAATGAAACAATAAGACACTTCCTAGATTATTGGACACTAGTTTTGAGCTGACACTAATTCCAGGGACACAATATGTCACTGTAGTCCACCACTCAGAGCAGAGACATATGGAGGTCAGGAGATCAATGGAATTTTATCTCATCAGTCTCACAAGTGCACAGTGCACCCATGCTGTGGATATTTCCCCACTTCTGGTATGCATAATTGGAGCAGCCATACCAAACAACTGGCAGAATCCCCACATTGGTTTCCTGACCTGTGTACTATTATCACACTAAAGGCTAAATGAAAGCCATTAGGATTGCCTATACCTAGGAACATAGTACATCAAAATCAATATCAAATTCCAGAAGGAATTTAAGAGATTACTGACACCATAAAGGACTTAAAAGATGCAGGGATGATGATTCCATCCACAAGTCTTATCAACTTCCCCATTGGTCTGTGCAGAAAACAGATGAATCTTGGAGGATGACAATGGATTATCTTAAAGTTATCCAGAGGGTCAATCCATCTATAGCTGCTTTTCCATATGATATCATTGCTGAGCAATTTAACACATCCTCTGGTACCTGGTGGGCAGGTATTGATCTGATAGTTTTTTTATTCTTGACACTTACCACCAGAATCAGTTTCCTTTAAGATGGCATGGCCAGCAATACACCTTCACTGTCCTACATCAGGGGTAAAATCAACTATCCATCCCTGTATCATAATCCAAAGGGACCTTGATCAACTTACTGAGCAAGAAACAGAAACTGCTCTTTGTTATTGTAAGATATTTGCATTTCAGAGGGTGGGAAATAGTTCCAACAAATATTCATGGGCCTTTCATCTCAGTGAGATTCTAGGCATCCATTTGTGTGGACCAATTTGTGATAACCCTTCTAAGTTAAATGATAAACTTGCATCTGGTCCCCATTCCAACCAAAAGGAGGCACAACTTCTAGTGGACCTCTTTGGATTTTGGAAGCAACATATGTATGGTGTCTTGGAGCTATATGCCTCAGAAAATCATCTTCTTAAACTTCGTCCATTCCTGTGCTTTTCATCGTTGTATATTTGATCTGTTGATGAGGTTAATTTAGTTAAGATATGGCACAGCTGAATCTAACTGGGTCTTAAATTAGTTACTGAAAGCCTTATAAGGAAGGTTATAGAGATGGGGAAAACCATAAAAGTAGCCAGATGCTGAAAGTCAACAAAACCTGGAAGAAGAAGAAGCCAGGAGAGGATGCTATGTACATTGTTATGTGACATAAAAGCCAGGGACAAAGGATTGTCAACAACCAGACCCAGAATGCCATAGTCTTCTGGGGGAAAGCATTTCCTTGATATACCTTGATTTTTGAATTCTCCCAACCTCAAAACTGTGAGACAATAAATACCCATTGATTAAGCCAACCCATTGCATGTTATTTGCTTTGGCAGCCAGGAAACTAAAACAAGTTAGTAATTTAAGGGCACTATTTTGGCCCATTTTCTGAGTGACTGAAAAGTTTCCAGCTTTCAGGGGAGCCAAAACAACAGAAGGTTCTGCTATAAGTCCAATGTTCCATGCAGGCTGCTTTGCTCCTTTGGTATTTTATCTAGCAGAGCCAATGTGTGCTTGAAGCATCAGTGGAAAATACAGATGCTTTTTAGGGCATTTGGCAGACCCCTTTAACTGAATCACAACACAGAACCTTAGGATTTTGGACAAAGGCCTGTCATACTACTCAGATAAATACCCTACTTTGAAGAAACAAAAGTTTTGGCTTTCTACTTAGCCATAGACCACCAAAATACCATGCAACCAGAGCTGTCCATCATGTAGTGGGTGTTGCCCACAACCCTGAAACCATAAGATTGGAAGTGCACAGCATTCCATCATCAAATGGAAGTGCTATATTAGGTGCAAGCAGACCCTGAAGGCACAAGTAATTTACATGAGTAATTGGTGCAAATGTCCTTTGCCACCGCTCCTTCCACCACATCTCTTTCCCAGCCTGCACCTATGGCCTCTTAAGAGGTGAGTCCCTTATGATCATTTGAATGAGAAAGATTAACTGGGCCACCTTTGCAGATAGTTCTTCACAGTATACAGCCATGACACAAAAGTAGACAGCTGCAGCCCTAACGTCCCTTTCTAGGTGTCATTATAGGACAGCAAGAAAAGAAATCTTCCTAGTGAGTAGAACATTGAACAATGGACATGGTTGTTCATTTGCTTGAAAGGATAAATGGACAGATGCTGATTATACACTGTTGTCAATGGTATGGTCAGATGGTTGGAGATATGGAAGGAACATGACTAAAAATTATAAGAAGGAGGTCTTTGGGAAAGTATGTGGATTTATTTGCAGTTATTTGTGTCCCTTCTTACTGTACACCCAAAGATGGAATGGTCAGAGGAGGATGAATTGCTTTTTTTTTTTCTATTTTTTTTAAAGATTTATTTATTTTATTACATATCTCCCCTTCCCCCCACTGCAGTGATGCGCCGAGACTGGTCACTGCGCAGGTGCGGCTTTCCCTGCTTGTGGGCGGTCTCTGCATCCGTTCACGGCTGGCGCTTGCTTCAGTTCGTGGGTGGCTGGCTGCGCTCCATCCGCGGGTGACCTGCCCTACCCGTGGCAGCTCTTGCCCTGTCCGTGGCAGCTTCTTGCCCTGCCCATGGCAGCTCCGGCCCACCCATGGTGGCTTGCCATTCTCAAGGCGGTCTGCCCGCTAGGAGAGGTCCCCGGGAATCAAACCCAGGGCCTTCCATGTGGTATGTCAGCACCCTATCCACTGGGCTATCGAGCCGGCCCCCAGGATGAATTGCTTTTGATGACCCATTCTAATGGATACCTCTTGACCTCCTTCTCCAGCCACTCTTGTTATTGTCCAATGGGCTCATGAGCAAAGTGAGCATGCTGTTAGTGATGGAAGTTATTCATAGGAATAGAAACATGGATTTCTACTCATCAAGTCCAATCTTTTTACAGTCACTGCATAGTGACTTATCTGCTAGAAGCAGGAACTAACAGTGATTCCCTGATATGGCACCATTCCCTGAGGTGAGTAGTCAGCTGCTTCAAGCTTACTTTATTATAGTGGACCTCTTCCATTATGGAAGAGGCAGAAATTTTTCCTTCCAGAATAGACATTCACTCTGGATATCAATTTTCCTTACCTGCCCGTAATTCTTCTGCCACATCCATGAATTTACAGAATGACTTATCTATCATCTTTGTATTTCCCACAGCATTGTTTCTGGTCAAGGAAACCAATTCAAGGCAATTTAGTACTTTGATGGGCCAAAGCTCCTGGAATTCATCAGTATTATGTTCCCCATCACCACAAAGCACATAGATTGATAGAACAAGAGTATGCCCTTTGGAAGATTGAATTATCACACCAATCTACCAATAACTTGTAGATCTGGGCATTGTGGTTCAGGAGGCCATCTATGTTCTAAATTGGTGTCCAATATATGATGCTATTTCTCCCATATACAGGATTCATAGGTCCAGGATTCAAGTGATGGAAATTGGAATGGTGTTGCTATTAGCACTAGTGATTCACTAGCCATAGACTTTCCCCTGACCCTATGACCTTATGTCTGTTGTTCTAGAGGTCTATTGTCAAAGGGTTGGAATGCTTCCACCAGGATACACAACCATTCCAGTGAACCAAAATTCAATACTGCCACCGATTCACTTTGTATCCCTCATGCTGCTGAAACAACAGAAAAAGAAGAGAGTTAATTATACTTGCTAAGGTGATTGATTCTGAATACCAAAAGGAAATTGGGCCACTACTACACAATGGAGGTAAAGAAAAGTATGTCTGGAATACAGGCCACCCTTTAAGATGTCCATTGGTACTGATAAGGAAGTCCTGGGACTCTAATTGCCCCTCAGCAGGAATTCACAGCTTTAGGAAGACAAACTCCCCTCCTCCCCTTTCCTCCTGCAATAGGCAGCGGCTGGCTATGGGGTCCTTAACAAGATAAGCACCCCTAGCCTTTTGAACTAAAATTTAAAATCAGAACAAAGGATGGCTCTTCCTCCCTAATAGCCTTGAGCTCCAAAGAGATAAGCTGCCCTGGCTCTCTGCTTTTGTAACCTCA
>PVKH010040251.1:0-11083 GCA_004027955.1 Chaetophractus vellerosus | reverse complement strand
GCCCGTGGGGGCTCAGCCCTGCCCGTGGTGGCTTTTTGCCTTGCCCACGGCGGCTCCGGCCCGCCCACGGCGGCTTGCCTTTCTCAAGGCCGTCTGCCCGCTCGGAGAGGTCCCCGGGAACCGAACCCGGGCCCGGGGCCTCCCATGTGGTACACCGGCGAGCTCTTTATCCACTGAGCTATCTAGCCGGGCCCTCAAACAAGTCTTAAAGTTATTTCATTTTGTTCTTGATGTTTAGAACTGGCTTAAGGCATTTCAAAGAATAGCTTGTTCTTTCTGTTGGTAAAATCAACAAACCAGAAAGATCATTTAGAGAGAGATAAATAGATAATCTCTCTGTATTGGGAGTATTACTTTGAATTGGTGAATAAAATGAATTATCCAAGAAATTTAAAGATATAATAATCTTAATTGTTTTAGTAGAGGGATTTTATTTGAAGCTTGCTCAAGAATAGTCTTTGTAGGAAACATTCCTATTTGATACCATTTACATATCTTGTTAAAGTCATTATGAAGACCACTGATCTAGGTGGTGAGTCAATGATTAATAGACTAGAGCATGTTATAGTATATCAGATGTTTTATATGATAATTTAGCAGAATATTTTGTATGGTGTAATCCTCTTTGTTAAATGATGCCTTGCTTCTTGAGATCCTTGGGATTCATCACTAATAGCCAGAAAAGGGAAAGCACTGGGTGTGATGCCTGGAGTGGGACTCCTTATTCTTGCTAAGAGAACAGATAGAGATGAATTGAGTCTAAGGATACATTGTGTTTCCTCATCCAAGATGCTAGAATGTGGTAAAGGCAATATATAGAAAGAAATGAAAAGTTACATGTAGAGAGCACAGAATTGGGAAAGATACATATATATGTGCATGTATGTGTGTGTATATGATTATATGTAACCACATCGTATATATATATATTTATATATATATAAAATCTTATGGAAAGCCAAAACTTCCTGATAGGGAGTATCTAGATAGTGCAAGAGGAAAAAAAGTCAGAATTTTAATGCCACAGAGCTGGGCCAGTCGGATCAAGTCATGATTTTGAGATCAGCTTAAAGTATTTGGGAAGTTTTAAGATACTTCACAGGGTCCAACTGACAGAAAGGCAGACAGAAGCCTGAGAATGAAAAAAATGTTTATGATGAATCTAGCAACATGTAAGATTATGGTTAAGGGTATCTTTTTAAGATTCTCTTTTGCATTATTGTTTTGGGGAGGGGAAAAAGGAAGGAGAACTAAAAACATTTATTACTGTTCAATTTGTATTTGAGCTAGGTCGGTAAGCCTTTCCTACAATTCCAACCGAGGTTAACCAGAACCCCATTAACATACAAAAATATTAATACTGGAAATCTAATTTCATTACTAGGAGTACCTTGAGGAACATGAGAACAGTTTTTACTCAGTTTTGTGGTTATATAGAAGGATAACTGAGATGAGCTAGATTGATGGGGGTTGGAACTATTTGGTTCAGAAAAAAGACTTTGAAAGAGTTGTTCTGTTATTTGAGGCCAAAATTAGGTCTAAAGGGCAAAAGGTCTAGAACTCTAGTGGAGCAGTTTGTGTCAAGAGGCAGTGAACTCCAGCTCATTAGGGTTGCTTAAGCAGAGTTTGAACATCAGGAATGCTGTAGAAGGGATTTCTCATTGTATGGGAGAATATATTAGATTTTAGGTCTCTTTCAAATTCTAAATTTTTTTAATAGTGCAATAAAGTGATTTGGTATACTGTGAGTATACATTCTGTTATTAATGTATTTAAATATTAATAGTTAAGTTATACAATGGCCACTTATCTACCAACTTCAACTTATCAATAATCAGGAAATTCATTTTAAAATTTTAATTATCTAAGCACCCAAATTTTAAGACACAAATTCCATGTGCTTTTCTCGTATTCTGACTCAGTTTATCTACTTTCATTTTAGAGACAGTTCTAACAGGCTTGGTTAACTAGTATTTAACTCTACAGCATATTAAAAGCAGCAAATTATGAATATGCTGAGTGTTCCTATTAGAGATAGGCACATTGGCAAGGAAGAGCAAGATATAAAGTCATAAAAGAGACCACCTAATTTTAAAATTTTAGCTACCAGGGCTCCTTTGATAAGATGAAAACAGCCCTGCATTAATGGATACTCAATTAATAACCCTGAACTGAAATAATTTGCATGTGGTATTTTCTATTGAAGAAGACAGGGAAAAATACTTGAGTTATAGAAAAATCTCTTTCAGTGTGTTTAACAATAAAGGACAATCAGGGGCCAGCTGTAGCTCAATTGGTAGGGCACCGGTTTACCACATGGGAGGCCCCGGGTTCAGTTCCCGGGGCCTCCTTGAGCAGGCAGACCGCCTTGAGAAGGCAAGCCACCCACTAGCAGGGCAAGCTGCCTGCGAGCAGGCAAGGCCGCTGCGCGGTGAGCTGACTTGGCGGGTTGCCGCAACGGGGTCGGGGGAGACAAGCAGACACAGAAGAATGCAAAAATGAACACAGCAAGAACAAGCAGAAAGGGGGGGGAATATATAATAATAATAAAAAAAGACAGATATTTTAGCATTTGGAGAGGCTGTATTGTACAGTAGAAAGAGCATGGACTCTGGAGTCATATGTAGACTTAGGTTTGAATCTGGGCTCCCCTATTTACTAGCTGTTCTACTAATTATGTTTATTACTCATTCTTGGCCTCAATTTCTTCATCTGTAAAATAGGAATTTACTGAAGATTAAAGAGAATGCATGTTAAAAGTTTGCCTATATTTGGTACTACATAAATAATAGTTATGGTTATTTCATTATTACCATAGAGCTTATTCCCCCTTGAATTTTTTTGCTCTTCAAATAGAGCAAGAACAAATTTATATAATAATTTCAGCGTAGGTTTAATATATATTAATGCTAATAATGGTGGTTGAAAAATGTTTTATTGTACAAGTAATTCATGTCCACTTTACAAAAATTAGGATATAGAAAATATATATAAGTAAAAAGGATTAAAATCATCTCTAATTCTCTACCAGTGTTAACATTTTCATGGAATGCTTTATTTTTAAACTGCTTTGAAATTACTGCAGGATGTCACTTCTGAGTGGTGGCTGCTGAAACTGATTCTATATTACTACAGTTGGAGAACTTGGTCACTATACAAATTAATCAGAATATACAGTGAAAGATTGTGACATGGCACAGTGCTGATTTAAATAAAACCCCAGCTTCATAAATTTTGTTATATTGAAACCAGTTTTGTTGAACAGTGGGTATAGGTTCGTGCTTTGGAGCCTCAGGACCTGAGTTTGAATCTTAGTCCACTATTTACTAGTTACTTAACTGCCTGAATTTCTTAACTTCTCTGTGCCTCAGTTTCTTCATCTATAAATCATGGGTAATAGTAGTATCTAATATATGGATTAAATGGGAGGATTAATTTACATAAAGTGCTTAGAACAATTGCTGGCACAAAGTACAGGCTCAGTAGATATTAGCTGGTATTAATTTTTAAATGCTTAAAGTTTTGCTGAAAAAAAGGCAGATTGATAGGAGCACATAAAATTAAAAAAAACAAATTAGAATACACATAAAAGCAATCAATGAAATAAAAATCTTCTCAAAAAAAAAAAAAAGGAGAAAGAGGAAGTTTTGTGGTGGGGATGCTAGTATCTCTTGAGGGACAGAGCACAGGTGATTGTTTTCTGAGCCAGGATTTCGGATGGCTTTAACCTTTCTTCCGTTAAATTGTGTGCATGTATACATTTTTTCTCATTTGAAACTTGCAGAATGGACTGAATTTTTCCATTTGAAGGCTTTGTGTCTTTTTCTACCTGTTTCAATACTTTAAAACTATAATACTCCTTCCTAGTTCAACTTCTTTCTCTACCCCACAAAATCATCTTTATTTTATACTGTCTTTTCCAACTCCATTTTACACTGTCTGTTCCAACAAACCTTGGCCGTCCTTTAAGAGATCAAAAACCCTTTTAGACAATCAGAAATCATGGATAGTGATCAGAGAGATCAGGATATTATCATTAAATTAGTTTACCTGACTATAGCCTGAGGTAGTTCTGTTAAGAATTTGAACTATAAATTCTACTGCAATTTGAAATGAAGAATATTAAACAAATAGATAAGCCAATGAACATATTTAGCCATTCTATATGCTATATCTATTTTAGTTCTTTTTTTCTTTCATTTTCTTCTTTTTCTTTTTTTTTTCTTTTTTCTCTCAGCATGGTATCTAGTGATCTGAATAATTGCTGACCAAAGAGTTATAACTTTTCAAAACTCTATTTTTTAAAAAATTTATGAGACTTGCTAGTAGAATTTTTTTGTTGTGTGTTTTGTTTTGTTTTAAAGCATCAAGTACCAAGTTTTTTTGAAGACCATGGCTTACCATCATAACACATTCAAGATTTGAGTTTGAATAACCTCATCAAGACTTAGAGCCTCTTCAAAATCTTCAAGTTTCATCTGCGTTAAAACTTTCCATTGGACCCTTTCACAAAAGCAAAAGCTTTTAGGGACTAAGATTTATTAATAAATTCCATTTTATATCCTTTCATCTGACTTCAATTTCTTTGGTCTTTAGGGTCTTTCGTATTGCTTATGTCCCTTTAGACTAGAGCTAAAGAATTGGTGCTTTCCAAATAATATATGTTCTCTGGCCATAAGTTTTCATTGACAGAGAAGCATAAACTTGGTATGATAAGTTTAGGATCCATCTTTTATTATATCACATGATAGATTTATTGAGTCAATTATAAGAAAATGAGGATGAAGTAAAAATATTTTAGTTCAGACCATAGTCTCCGAGGCTGTGTGGTTTAGAAAAAAGAGCCATATGCTTCCTTTTCTGTCTCTGTCTCTTACTAGATATGTGGTAACTGAGAAAATCACTTAACCATCCTAAACTTTACTTCATCATCTATAAAGTGAATCTGGTAATATTTTCCCGGCCTACCTCACAGGGTTGTTGTGAGAGTCAAATAGATTAATGTACATAAAAGAGACATTTTATATAAAATGTGTAATGCAAACATCTGGTCCTGTCACATAGGTTTAAGTCATTTCTCTCAGTTATTGGCCCTGGGAAGGTAGGTAGGGGATTTAAGCACACTGAAAGCACCAGGCTGGATACATGGTAACAAGGTTGTGTTAATTTTTTTTGTTTTCTCTGGGTACATAGAATGTAGAATACTGTTGTGGGCTAATTCTAAGAAAAAGACTACTATAAATTTCCACTAAATTATAACTTAGCATTGATAACACATTAGTGCTCTAAAGCCATTATGGGTTGTAACATGTTAGTGGTTTGTAAAATCTGTTTACAAAATTATGATCAGCACTTTTTTAAATGAAAGAGCATGGAATAGAAAATTTCACAGTGCAGCCCACATGAGAAAGCTAAATATTGCTTTAGTTTTATGTATGGGTGTAGGTGTGAATGTGTGTGTATTTGTATTTATGTATTTGGTCAATAAATAAAATGTATTTTTTCTTATGAATTTCAGTCACTGTTCTAGGAATGTCATTCTATGCATTTGACCACTGAGAGATCCAGTGTTTCTTCTCAACTTCATATTACTACTTGTGACAGGAATTAACACTTATTATCAATTTGACTTTTGGTCTAATAGATGATATATATACATATATATATATATATTTATTTCATAGCACAGAGAAGGTATTTTATTTTATTTATTTATTTATTTATTTTTACCGGGAGGGCCCGGGGATCAAAACCAGGTCCCTCTATATGGGAGATGGATGCCCAACCATTTGAACCACATCCATCCCCCGGTATTTTACCTAATATTCTTATACCACCTACTCTGACACCCTATTATGGCATTTAAATAATTAATACTGGGGAGGGGATATGGCTTAAGTGGTTGAGTGCCCACCCCCCACATGGGAGGTCCCAGGTTTGGTTCCCAGTGCCTCCTGAAAACAAAACAAAACAAAACAAAAACAAACAAAAAGCAAAACAAACAAAAAATCCAACTCAAGGAAGCCAATGTGGCTCAGTGGTTGAGGACCAGCTTCCCACATACAAGGTCCCAGGTTCAATCCCCAGCCCCCAGTACCTAAAAAAATACTAGTAGAAAGGTGGTATTAAATGCTTTTCACTTTTCAAGTTTTTTATTTTTATCTTGCTAGCCTAATGGAAAACAAAAATTCTTAATTTATTATTGTTTGAAGATTCAGTAGAAAGAGGCTATAGAATATACAGTTATTATGACTGGGAGTCTGATGGTCTGTAGAAAAGAAAATGCCAATTTTTCTTTCTCTAAGTAACTAAACTTTTATTTAGAATAATGATTTAAAATAAATGAGTCACTGGCATTTACTTATTCAACTGTTTTCTCTAAAACGCGGTATCTACTTCTTTGTTAATTGTATTAGTTAGGAATAGATGTAATTTCATATTATCCATGAATGAAAGGGAATGGTTTCTTCCTCCAGGGATTGTACATTCCAGTTCATTGATGAAGAACTAATTCTTTAGTGCTTTAGGGTACTGAAATACTGTATTTTTGCCCTGGGTTTATCTATTTAAAGCTTTAATGGAAAGTTGTACATGGAATTGATTTTCTCAGCTTATAACTTCTATAAATGTATACAGTCCTAGCAATATGAATATCTATCAGAAGATTTAAAATGTAAAATCCAACAGTTTTATTTTCCCTGAATAGTCATGGCCAAGCTTCATGCATTGGTGGAGACACAATGAATTCCACAGATTGAACAAATTGAAGCTCTTATTTGTATGACAATTGGTGGCTCTGGCTTTTTGTGTTTATTACCATTTATGAACGATTTTTTGTTGTTCTACCACCCCTCCCCCAAATCACATTTACATTTGCCACCTCTCCATGTAAAAGTAGAATCTACCTATAAAAATGTCAACAAAAGCAGTTTGGCAACCTTAACTGTCCTTTACTACTAGCTACTTCTTCAACCCTCATCTGTAATCCATTATCAGATTCTGTCTTTTCTACTCTTAAATATCTTTCAAACTATCCGTCCTTTCTGTCTTTCAAATTACCCCTCTCTTTCTGTTCTCACTTCCACCACACTTATTTATGCTACCATCATCTTTGTCTCTTCTTCTGCAATAACTCTTGACCAGTCTGTAGCTACTCTTACTCTAATATACTACTACTAGTCTTTTTGGTCACCTTTAAATTCTTGGTGTCTTATTGCCCTTAATTGAACCCCAAATCTTTAATATGTCCTACAAGGCCTTCCATGAACTGGTTCTTATTTATATCTTTAGTCACTATCCTTTGCCTACTAAGTTCCAGCCACAATGGCCTTCCAGTTCCCTGAAGATGCCATTTTTTTTTCCTTTAGGATTTTTGCAGATACTTTCTACTTGAAATGCTCTCCTCCCTTTTATCCCACTTTGTTTAACTCACTCCTACTTATACTTCGAGTCTCACTTCACATATTTCTTCAAGGAAGCCTTCTTCCACACTCCAGACTAAATTAGACCCCCGCCTCCATGATTCTTTCACAAATCGCCCAGTTCTTCTCACACCTAGAGCATAGTTACCATTATTTGCTTAGTCATTAGTTAATCTTAACCAAAGACTAAAACTTCATGAGGGCAGGGACTGCTGTATGTTTTATTTACCATTGTATCCAGTGCTTAGTAAAATGCCTAGCAAATAGGGATTCATTAAATATTTGTGGACTAATTCTTCCCACAAGTACCACTCTTTTCACTTAGATATTTCGGTACTATGAATCCTTCCAGGTTGCTTAACTTCTGTTTAGAACCCTCCAGTTACTTTCCATCTCATTCCAAGTATAAGCCAAAGCCCTTTTAAATATCTCCCTTCTCTCTCCCCTTACCTCTCTGTCATATCCTGACTGTCTCCCTCAGTCACTCTGGTCTCCTAACTGATCCTCAGAAAGGCCAAGCTTCCCTGCCCCAGGACTTTTGTACTTGATATTCCCTGTGCCTGGAATACTCTTGCGTTCAATATATATGTGACTTAATCCCTCATGTCCTTCGGGTCCCTTGGGTCATGAAATGTCACCTTTTCAATGAGGCCTTCTCTGACTACCCTGTTTAAAATTGTAACTTCATAACTGGCATCCTTATCCCACTTCCTGCTTTATTTTTCTCCACAGTACCTATCTCTGACTGACACCTTGTTTACAGGTGCTTCCCCCAGCACCCAGAACAGTGCCTGACATGTGGTAGGCACTTAGGAAATATTTATAAATGAATTTAACCTGTATTCACAAAGGTGCATATTTGGGACAATGATCCCTATGACCCAAATTATGGGGGCTTACTATTTCAAAATGGGTTTTAAAAGTTAACTAAATTTATGTGTATCCTGCCTGTTCTAAAATGTATTTGAATTGACTTCTAAAAGTATGTAGTACAATGAGACAAAAATATGAGAACAAACAAAGAGAATGTGATAGTAATTTTAAACTGGGTAAAGTAAATACACGGAAGGTCCTGCATAATAGCTAAAAGCAGGTTATAAATTTGACTCTTTAAAGAGTTAGCTTGTTCAGAAATGATTATTGGACTGGAATCCTGAGCTTGTGTTCTGTGGCACAAGCCATGAATATTTACATAGGAACCCAGAAAATCTTTTGACTCAGTTGTAAGAAATCATGAAATTACTCTTCTAGAAAAATCTTGCTGTCTGTATTAGGAAAATTCTTTCTCTATTTGAATAAAATGAGCACAGTCTGTCTATTATAAAGGCTCTGCTATGTCTGAGAGACGGCAGTCATGCTAACCAGACTGCTTTATTGTATCCAGGACATTTCCAAAGTTGATCTATACTTGGTAATTGAATATTTAAAAATATCTGCTGTCAAAGATACCAACTGGCAACATTAATTTTTCTAATTTTTCCTACTCTAATCAAGAGGTAGTTTGAGATTCCAGTGTTTGTGGCTTACTTCTTATTTAGGTAGATGATTGAAAACTTAGAGATTTTTTTACAATCTATAACTGATTTGGGTTTGAGGATAGAGAGTTAAGTAGGTGAATCGGACTTCAAGAAATCTTTTGGTAATCAACCAAATCAATGTGGTAACCAACATCAGAGCTACCTTTTTTTGTGTTTGAAGTTAAAGGGAAGGTACAGTATATATCTTTCAGCTCACTGCATGTCTACTTTCCTAATTCTAGTTTTTTGTTTTTTGTCATTTATACTTGAGTCTAAGAACTGAGGAAATACCTGCAGATCAGAAATACAGAGTATTTTGAGGCAGAAGAAGAGAATATTTAGCTAAGTGGCATTCTACTGGCAAAATGTGCTAGCTCTTTTTTTCTTCCTTTTAAGCTTTTTCCTTTCTATCTTTGGCTAGAGATAAAAAGCATTTTATCAACCTCATTTTTCAGGGTTTAAAGAGGGAACTAAACCAACAGTGGATTTTTAGGGAAATAATGGAAATATGTATTTTTCAAAATCACTTATGTTCTACATAATATGAAGAGACAAGAATACAGCAGAACCGTTAAAATGGATATTAAAGAACAAATCATGTAAAGGGAAAGTAATTTTACCAAAAGCATTATGTAAACTTGTTGCTAATTAAATGATTCTATTGGTTTTTCATTTAATCTTTAAAAACCCATCATTCTAACTAATTCAAAATAAATTAATTGAATTTGCTTAATATATTTTATTTGTTTGATGGAACTTTATGTTTTATTTTAAGAAATCATGCCTCCCCATTTTGGCACTTGATGAGAAACAGGAAAAAACTTGAGAACAGACAGAACCATCAGTGTAAAAATGATGCAAAGGTCATCATATCATCTACATAAATGATAAAGAAGCAGAAAGATCTTGTTTTCAATAAAAGTGTTGAAGTAGCAGAAAGAAAATATCCCCTTACTTCTTTGCTGACTCACATTTGCCATATAATGCAAATAGAAAAATATGTCCAGGCTTTTAAATTGGTATTTCCCAAACTGTGTTCTCCAGAATGCCTGACAAAGCTAAAAGAGTATCTGTAACCCAAAAGGTTCTGTAGTGATGTGTTTGGAAAATGTTGCATTCTTTTCTGGAAATGTTTAATGCACGTTACCATTTTCCTAACATATGTGATCAGAACCTTTTTGTTGTTGTTGTTATTAATAACCCTTAGAATAGTGTTTCAGAGAATGCCAATCTAAATTGAAACATAAGAAACTTAAACATAAGAAACATAAGAAATATATTTGTATCCTATATACATATGTATATGTATATAATATATTCTACAGTATTTGATATACTCTGAAACTGGCTAAACAAATCCTGATTATCAAGAAAACAATTATTCTTCAATGAAACAGATGCTAAAATACTAAATTCATATATTTGTACTCAAATATGTGATCATTAAATAATCTGTGCAGGATTCACACAGTTAATCACTATCTTTTCCTGGTAACTCTTTACTTGGCCTCCAATATATCGCACCCTTCTGGCTTTCCTCTTCCTTCTCTGACTGTTCTTATTAGTCTTCCTTCTTGGCTTCTCCTTTTCTTGGCCTCTAAATATTGGAGTGCCCTAGAGCTCAATCCTTGGACTTTATTTCTTTTCTTTCTATATTCACTTCTCTTCATGATCTCATCTGCTCCCGAAGCTTTAATACCATTGAGTATGATGTTGACACTCACATTTTTATCTCCAGCTTGGGCCTCTCTCCTGAATTTCAGAGTTGTATATACAACTGCATTTGGGATGTCTAATATGCATCTCAAACTTAACATGTTCAAAACTGAACTCCTAATCTTCCTTATCATGAAATGTCCTTCTCTTCAGTTTCCCATCTTTGTAATGGACAATTCCATCCTTCCTTTCTCAACCTTTGATTTACCTTTGACTCCTCTCTTTCCTTCACACCAGACAATCTGTTCCCTTAGAAAGTTCTGGTGACTCTTGTAAAATGTAACCAGAATCTGACCACCTTCGCTGCTACCCCTTGCAATTGCATTTGCCTCCTAACTTATCTTCCTGCTTTCACCTTTTCCTCTTTCAATCTATTAATTAAAACAGTAGTTAGATCAAGTCATTCCGCCCAGAACTCTCTAATAACTT
>PVKH010040250.1:0-11086 GCA_004027955.1 Chaetophractus vellerosus | reverse complement strand
TAAAGAGGGTAGAGGAAAGGAGCAGAAAAGAGTAGAGTGGTATGAAGAGGAGAGGAGTGGAGAGTAAGAGAAGGGAGGGGAGAAAAGGGAAGGGAAGGAGAGGAGAGGAGAGATAGAAGAACTCCCAAAGAAAATCTCAATGAGGGAGAGGCTTACAATGGCAGACAGCTTGCCATGAAAGTTTTCATAAGAGTAGTGGCAACTGGGATATAGTTTATAAACATCTTGTGCCTGCATGTGCCTAAAAAATATTTAGGCATTGCTAAATTGTATATTCATTTCAGAGGTTAAAATTTGTTAACTCATATGGATAAATTGGAAATAGGTTTTATTTTGATAGAGTACTCCAAACCCAGTGAAAATGTGAATTCCATTGTTGTTTAATGACTCAATAAATCTGATACAGGGAAGGCCAAAAGAAGAGGCCCATTCATTCAACTTTGATAAAGAGTAAGATCACATGGGAAAGGGCAAAAGTTGAATTCTTCTACTAGGTACTCATGAAAAAAAAGAAATGTGTATTTCTCTCAGCCTCTGGAAGTATTTCTACTGATTTTTTTTTTTAATGACATGACTTCCCAGTATACCCAGCACAAGTTGCCCCAAGCCCAATCATCTCCCACCCAAAGGGCTAATAATCTTGGATGTAAATTCATTCTATAGAAAAGAAGCATTTCTACCCCTGCTATAGCCTTTTTTCATTTTTATTTTTTTAGCCCCTGTCAACAAATGTCATTCTCATTTAAAAGCTGCTCTTTGATAAGTTTGGAAAGTAAATGGATCCTGTTCAGTTATTGTCTATAATGAAAATATTTTATTATGCCAAAACGAGGCAGAATATTTTTTTCTTAATAACAGGACATATTGAAAACATTCTGTGCTTGATCACATCTGTTATTCTGCATTCAAAATTCATTTAGGGCAATTAAATTACCAAGCAAAAAGTAGTTTATGAGTAGCCACGGTTATGATGGAAAAATTTAGTCAAATACCTTTTGGTACACATCATATATTATTCTTTAACTTAGCCTAAGAATATTTTACTTAGAATCAACAAAGAAAATATCATAATGACGGAAAGTCAGAACAACCACCTACTATGATGACATTTCCTATCATTCAAATTGGCTATAATTCGTTTCGAGTGCAAAATCAAATTTAAAAATCAGGAAAGATGGCATGAGTTAATCCTATTTCTTTAACATATTAAACCTGCCTTTAAAGAACAGAATTTATTTATTTGTCAATTATTTTCCCAGGAATTGAGTCTATGGCAGGACAACTGTTACGTTTATGGGACTTCTAAATTAGTAGAGGTGAGATGCCTCATATATTTTGATATGCTTATATCACCAATTTAATATTTATTGTGCCTTATCAATGACATTTCTTATTCATAAATTTAACTTTATTTAGCTATATATATTTATATTTATTAGTTTCTTATTGCTGCATAAAATAAAATTATCAGAAATTTAGTGGCTTGAAACAACAGAAATTTTTCCTCTTACACTTCTGGGGGCCAGAAGTCCAAAATGAGGCTCACAGGCCTCAAATCAAGGTGTTGCCAGAGCCGTGCTCCTTGGGAGTCTAAAGGAGAGAATCCATTTCCTTGCCTCTCTGGGAGTCTAGAGCTGCATTCCTTGGCTCATGGCTCCTTCCTCTATCTTGAAAGCCAGTGGTGTAGAATCTTCTGTCTGCTACCCTTTGTTTCAGTCCCAGAGCCCTCTTTGTTTTCTGTCTGTAGTAAAACCTCTCTATAAGCCAACTTTTTATAAGTTGCCTATGATTACATTTAGGGCCCACCTGGATAATCCAGGGCTAATCTCCCCATCTCAAGATCTTTAACTTAATCGTATTAAAAAAGACACTTTTCCATATAAGGAAATACAGGAGCTACGGTTTAGGATCTGGATATCTTTAGGGCCCACGTATCAGCTTACCACAATATGCATCACAGCTCACAGTCAAAACAGACATAGCACTGAGTCATTTCAATTTCTGTAAGCACCTCGAAGAGGCGTATGCAGTGGAGTAAGGCAATTGATTACTAAAGAATGACTAGGAAAGCTTCCCAAAAGATGTCATTTTACTGCATGGTAGAGGGAACATCTCAGAGAGAGGTTATATGGGTATTGCATATGGAGGGAAGCAGGAACATACTTGATGCCGCCCCTAAAGAAGTTTTCACCATGCACTTTGCCCAGAAACTGCTCTCTTATCAAAAGCCACGTTTCAGCAGAGGCTGCCATAATTGATGGCACAGAGGCAGTCAACTGACCCAAAATGAGCCAATGAAAATTTCAGACATATATGGAAAGGGACTCCCTACAACTGTTGAATATGTGATATGCAAAACTCAGGAGCTGTTAGTAGTGCTAATTCCCATTAACCTGGTCTGTATATGTGACTCAGATGCGCTGACAGAAGTATCCCTGCCCTAAGGTTTTGTGAGACATGTAAGCCGTTCTGTCTTTGTGTGTGTGTGTTTGTTTTTAGATAGCTCAGGTTGATGTTCTCCTAAGGAGTCAAAATAAGAAACATTTTTTAGAGAAAGAATAAAATGGAATAGATTTGGCAGTCCATATTTAAGATTAAAAAAATAAGAAAACTAAATCCATACCTCACATCATACAGAAAAATCAATTTTAGGTGGATTGAATACCTAAATGTGAAAAAGCAACGCTGTACAGCTATTAAAAGATACAATAAAATATCTTGGAGATCTGGGTGTAGGAAAGGATTTCTTAAACAATAAGCAAAAAGAACTAACCATAAAGGAAAAGATTAATAAATTTTACTAAATTAAAATTTAAAATATCCTTCATCCAAAGACACTGTTAAAATAGTGAAATAAAAAAACATATTAAGATACTAGCAGCATATAAAAGACTTGCTCCAAAACTATAAAGAACTATAAACCAAAAGAAAATGATGACAACTGGACAAAATACTTATTAAACAGACACTTCATAAAAGAAGAAATCCAGACGGCCAATAAACATACGGGAAGGTACTCAACTATATTAACAATCTGAGAAGTACAAATTAAAACCTCAAAGAGATATTACTACACACCATGCAAATTAACAAAAATTTAAAAGTTTAACAATACCAAGTATTGGCAAGGATACAGAGCAAGAGGGATTCTCATAAATGTTAACTGGTAAAACCATCTGGGAAAACTATGACCTTGTCAAGTGAGGTCAAATATATGCACAGCCTATTACCCTGAACTAAATTCCTGGGTCCATAACAAAGAGATTTGTTTGATTAAGTACACCATAATACAGGTACAAGAATGCTCAGAGCAGTACTGTTCATAATATCCAAAATTGAACACAACCCAAATGTCCATCAATAGTAGAATGGCTAAAATATGGGACATTCATACAATGGAATAATATACACCACTGAGAATGAAGAAATTGCAGATAAATGTAAAGGCATGGATAAATCTTACAAACATAATGTTGTGCAAAAAAGTCACAAGAATAATTCATATAATATGATCCCATGTATATAAGGTTCAAAAAGTCAAAAATTATTTCATTTAGGGATGCATATATAGGCAATAACACTTTGAAGAAAAGGAGAATGAGATTACTATAAAAACAAGTTATTGGTTACTTCTGGAGGAAAGAGAGGATTATGATCAATAAGATAGACACAGAATTTCTGGGGTGACTCTAACAGTAGTTGCTCAAGTACTCACTATTTCTACTCCTGCTCTCCTGCTCCATGATACCATCATAAATTGCCTTTTACACAAATAGCCTCAAAGAGATCTTGATTTTACATAAACTTCCCACCCCTTCTTCTATTATCAACACAGCAGTTACAGTGATCCTTTTAAAACTGAAGTCAGTCAGTTCATATCACTATTCTACTCAAAACCCTACAATGGCTCCCCTTTTTTACTAAGAATAAAAGTCAAAGCTTTTACAATGGTCTGCAAAGCCCCTATATCTTCTCTTCTGCTACTTCTCTGACTTCTACTCTCATCTCTGCACTCCTCCCACCCCCTCTACTCTACCCTAGTCTACCTGACGAGGACCTTGGGTCTGGCCTCTCTCTCAGCCTAGAACTAACGCTTCCCATCTACATACCCACTAGTTAATGTCATTTCCTTCAAGTCTTCATCCAAAGGCCTCCTTCTCCACGAGGCCCACTCTGACCACCCTCTTTAATACAACAGCATTCTTGATTCACCCTGTTCTGCTCTGCTTTTTTTCTTTCTCCATAGCCCTTATCAACTTCTAATATACTACACTATTTACTATTTCATTGTGTTTATTATTTGCTGTACATTGTCTCTCTCAAAGAATGCAGGGAATATTGTCTTCTTTATTCATGGATGTACCTACAATGCTTTATACACAGTAGGTGCTCAATAAATATTTGTTGGATATATATAACTACTTAAGAATGACCTAATCATGATACAAAATGTATTTCTTAATGTGGCTTGAGGCAAAAAAAGTTTGTAGGCTATTTCATTAGAATACACAATCTGTACATATGCCTAGTATGTGGGGAATGGGAAAGAGGTAGTCATTACAATATCCTGTAGACCTGTGCTGTCCATATGGTAGCCACTGGCCATATGTGGCCATATAAATTCAGTTTAAAATTAATGAAAAGACAAAATTAAAAATTCAATTCCTCACATTTCAAGTGCTCTGACACCACCTGTGATTAGCTGCTTTTGGACAGCATAGATTTAGAACATTTCCATCATTGCAGAAAGTTCTAGTGGTCAGTGCTGCTGCAGACAACAACTAGCTAACACCATATTTTAAGCTTGTGAATGATGAGAATATAGCGGTGTCTATTTTTAAGGCAATAGGCAGCTATGCAGAGAATGAACTAAAGGGAGGAGAAAGCAGGAGCCTCAGGGAGACCAGTTACAAGCATATTAAAATAACAAGCAGGTGAGAGAGAATGACAAAGTAATGGGATGTAGAGAGGGGACTGATTTAAAAACATTGCTGAGTTACCATCATTAGGAGCTGATGACTGACTGGACTTGGGGGATGGAGACAAAGGGAGGGACGAATGAGGATACTGACTAGCTAATCAGGTGACTGGTGAGGAGACCCGTTTTTAAAAATGGATGGAAAACTGGAAACCCTGGTCTTTTCGCACAGTCAAAATTTAGGGGATATTTCAAAATGGTCAAATCAAACCGGAAAACCATGTTTTAAAACCAGGAAGGTCTCTGACAGCCAGATCTTTCCTAACCCCCATCCTAATCCCAAGCTCAACTATAAGAGAACACAAAGGTTAGGAGCTGAGGAACGAATGACAGACAGACAGGTATAGGTGAGGGCAGGGAATGAATGTAAAGATTTATCTGTTGTAGATATTGCTTAAAGGAAAGAAGCCAAGGCAGGTCTCTTTTTAGGCAATGTCAAAATGACCTCCTCTTCCAAATAACTATCTCAAAATAGCATGTATATATAGTGGATAGATTGAGAAGATAATACATTTTGGTTCTGGATAAATGAATATGAGTTATTTATGGCTCTAGTTGGTGAATGATCTCCAGGCACCTATTGTACTGAGGAGCAGGGGTTGTTACACCTTGATTCTGAAGGTAAGAAGTCTCCACAAATTGGATGCCAAAATGAAATTGAAAGTCATCCATAGGAGAAATGAGTGCCCGAACTTATGCACTGAAAACGACAATAAATTCAGCCATTTTCTAGATTCAAGTTTATACTGAGCCAAGGTCAGGGGCTTATGGAAATGCTAATGGCTATCTTAGCTGTCTTTTCCTAATGGACGACAGAAGCATTTATAATGGAGGTTAGCATTCAGTTCAGTTTTTGATGAAGGCAATAAAGGAGTATTGGCACTGATGGTTTAAATCTAGCCTTTTTGACTACTGATTTAAATTCATTTGATTTCAATCAAATCTGCCCTAGCTGAGAAGAGGACTTCCTAATAACTTCTCTTTGTTTAATCCTAAAAAGAGATGGGATAATGTATTTTGAGGACATAAGAAACCATTTCGTGTGCAGTTAAAAGTTATCTATTGATAAAAATGAGTAAAAGCAGGGTAAAGATCTCTAGTTCCTGTTAAGAGAAGAGATGCCTTCCTTTCTTACCCCCTAATTCTTTTTAATTCCTTTTCTACATTCCTCTCTACCTCCTGCTTTTTTCCCCTTTTCTTTTATTGTTCCAGAAAGCAGCTCAGTTCCTTAATCATAGTCACATGTAGATACTATTTCATATTTACAAAATTCCTTCACATGCATTATCTAATAAGAGCTTCATGTTTCAAAAGTGATCAGTAAGAGCAGTGGTATATCCCAACTACTGACAGGGAATCTGAGACTTAGTAAGATTACCTAGTAATTTAGCAGCAAGTAGATGTGGTCGGTAGCCAGCCTCCCGGTGGCCTTCAGTGATACCCACCTCCTGGTATTCACATACGTCATGCAGTGGATCCTTCCACTGCTACATCAGCATTGCTCCAGTAGCATACAGTATAAATTATGCTACATCACTTCCAAGACTAGGTTATAAAAGGCATGGCAGCTTCCACTGAGGTCTCTCTCTCTCTCTCTCTCTCTTTCTCTCTCTCTCTGATCACTCACTTTGGGGGAAAACAGCTGCCATGATGAGCAACTCTATGGAACAAAAGCCCAAGTGGCAACAGCCAGCAAGGAACTAAGGACTCTTGTCAACAGACAAATGAGTATGCCATCTGGAAAGTAGAACCTCGAGCCTCAGTCAAGCCTTCAGATGACTGCGACTCTTCCTAGTTTCATGACTGCAACTTCATGAACCCTAATCCAGAACCACCCAGCTAAGCCACTCCCGGATTCCTGACCCTCAGAAAAAAAAATGAGATCACAAGTGCATGCTGCCTTTAACTGCTAAATTTGGAATCATTCGCTATACAGCAATAGAAAACAATACAATAATCTAACACTTCACATCCTTAGTCCTATGATCTTCCTACTCGACCAAGCTACTCCTGTATTCTGAACAGAATTTTGGTTGCAGAGGTTTGGCAAATGTTGTCAAGAATCCTATTCTAGAAAGACAGGTAAGATAGACAGCTGCACGTGTAATATGCAATGTTGCAGGTGTTTTTATTTGAATCCCAGGGTAGGAAAAAATTATAATGAAAGTGTCTGTGTTAAAAATATACTCTGTGTGTGTTGCTGTTCGTATTTTGGAGTTCATTTGGAAGCCTGTAACTTGTCGAACCTCAGTCTCTCAATCAATACTACCAGGTTTGGTTGGATTCAGTTTTTTTTCGTAGGATTCTAGGGGGGCTTAACAAGAGCTGAAGAAGTTCTTCAAATCCCAGCAGCACAGCTGTGATAATGACACAGAATACTAGGAAACTAAGGAAATGTATTACTTGACTGCAGTCTTCACATTATCATGCATTATAGTGCAGCAGCCCGAATCAAAGATATGCAAAATTCAGAGGATAGCAGGGATGCATTTCTTCTCCTGTACATGTGGCAAGGCATCAGGAAAAAGAAGGGGACTCTACGCCAAAACATCTGCTCCTTAAACTCATTTGAAAAGTATCCTTGCAAAAATAAATGTGAGTCATCTATAGTGAAGAGCAGATGGAAGGGCAATATGTTTAACTTAAAGGGGAAAGGGGATGCAATTGAGGACCCAGAGCGTAGGGAAAGAAAATAATACCTAAGCCCGTTTCACATACTGCTGCCCATTAGATTGCACTCTGGTGAGAAGATGTGTAGAAAATCGCCTTTTATTTGTATTCAACCCACTCTGCAAAAAAAAATCCGAAATAATTACAGTAGACTCTCTAATGGCATTTACAGTATATAGATATAGATAGTATATATTATTTAGACAGGTGCCAAGTTTGGGGGCAACATAACTTCCCCCCTAAAATGAGAAATAAATTATAGAGCTGTCTTTGTTTTCAAGAAGATTTTTAACCTTACAGACCTGTCTTACAGTGATTTAACAAGAAAGGGATATTTTAGGTAATGGGCAGCAACAATGCAAAGGCTTAAGATTTTGCAGGAATGACATGAATTTAGGATTATGCAAAAAAGAATCAAATAGTTCAGAAGCCTTTTAATAAATGGCAGATGACTGACAGTGTACAAAGGAACTTTAAGGCAAGTTTTTGTATTGTAGATGAATTATTTTTGGCTCAGCCTTAAAAGAAGGTTGCTTTTCATTTCAGCATTTACTTAAGTCTCTTGGATTCAAAACATTTAGACTAAAGGATGGAATCTTTTCAGAGGTCACTTAATGATTTCATTAGAATTGCTTGGGCACAGCTAAAATGATTAACCATTACTACTATCTAGAACAATGTTTCTTTACTTTATAGGATAAAAAAAAAAAACCCTACTTAGGAATTACAACAAATAAAGTATGGTGGAGAATTAACTTTACATACTAGATAACAAACCAATATATGGGTTACCAGATTTATAGATGAAAACTTTCAGGTGGTGAAAATTATATATAGATCAATATCTTTTTAAATACTAACTCAATAATATTTTAAACAGAGTTTATTTATAAGAATAAATATCAAGGTCCTTTTAGCAAAATCCTAAATTATCAGGGCTAGAATATTGTTACAAAATAATTTTCTTGAGGGGAAAATGTATTCTCAAAGTATTAACAGCAATCTTGGCTACTCTTCATTCACTAGGTTATATGTGAGTTCTAAACAATAGAAATACATCTTTTTAATGCACTATTATTGTGAAAAATAAACACAAATAAAAGATACAGAAATAATTCACCAAGACGAATAATAAAAAAAAATCAAAAGGCACTTTTTATGACTCATATAGTTACATGAGAGCAAAAGGCTTTTAACTTTGATAAGGAACTATACTAAAGAAATCAAGTGCTAAATGATGAAATATGATAACAACCAGGTTGTCTTTAGGTTTCTGATAAAAACAAATCAAGTTAGACCTTTTAAAATGGTCTATTCATCCTGTTGGCATTCATAACTGAAAATGTTATAGATCAACGTATGGTCTATAAAGCCTTTGATGAAGGGATAAGTGGGGATGAATTGCCTTAATTCTTAATTGTGAGGATCTAAACAAATTTTAACAGTACTGAAATGAAATATTTTAAATTTCTTTGGGAGTTGGAGAGATATAAATTGAAGAGTATTCCTCTAATAGGGACCCGGGAAGGCCAGTGGAACACTTGACCTTTAATTTTTATATAAAATATTCTTCAGAAGGCTGACACTCAGATATGAGAATGGTCCCACTAAATTACAACAATCCTCATTTATCTACACCTTAGAATAACAGAGTATTGTGCTGCTGGAATATTCATTATTCATCAGAGTACTCACGACTATGAAGTAGAAATTAGGAATTTAAATCTTTTTCCCACAAATATTTAATTTTACAAAAAATACTGCAGATATCTGTGGCTTACTGATTTTGATTCCAGTAACTTAAAAGAAAAGACATAACCTGTCACATCAAATCATCATGTGCCTGATAATTCAAGGCTTTACAAGTGTGATCCCCATTTTATTCACTTTATATTTTTTTGTGTAGAAGTCTAACAACACAAGTTATGATCTTATGGCTGGGAAATTCAAGTTTCATTATTCCAGACTGAAACAATCAGAAAGGCCAATTGGCCATTATTTATTTCCCAGAAAATAAGGAATAACAGGCACTTCTATTGGTAAACTAGAATACTGCTAGATCACAAAGGAACCTTCTGAATCACTGAATATGAACTTCAATTCAAATTTTGTTCAGCGTATTTTAATTGCTAAGCATTTTATTTTACTTCAATTTATGGATTTGAATAGTCCATTTAAGATATTTCTGTAATTTCTTAGCTACCCAAAATGTTAGATTAACTAACATTCCATTCCCTAATCATTTTGGATAAATTGAAGTTTGTCATAACATGTCATTCCTTAATATTAGTTCATATCCAAGGGATTTAAAGCACACTAAAATTGATGATGCTATTAAATAAATTCAAGCTGTAACTTAAGGTAAATTCTAATACGACTATTTTATGCAACTTTTGGTTGGACTTCATGGAATACCACCCTTTATTCTTTACAGAATGAAATTCTCTCCTGTTGGGCTTCATTAATATGATAATTAAATCATTTTATGTATCTGACTAAATATTCATCTATGCATCAACCTTCCTTTTTCTTCATTGGTATTTCTTTTCCCAATCAAGCCTTAAACTAAGAAACTGAATAAGCTAATGATGTAGGGTAAATCCGAAGATCATTAATTCCAATCCTCCATAATTCTTCATGAAATATAAAAGTGATAACTACTTTCAAAACTTTTTAACTTTTAAACTGCCGTCCAAACATTCCTTGTACCAAGAATGCAAATAATAATGCTTTCAAACAGGGATTATTTAGAGAATGCAAAACGAAACAATTCTGAGTTTGCTGGTCTAAGCATAATAAATCAGCAGAGAAATTCTGATATTTACTTACAGGAAAGAGATTATAAATGGAAGATGTTTAAATCTACCACAATTGTTCTGAATCATCTTTAATAAAGAGCAGTTTCCTGTTGCATTCTAAAGCCAGTGTAGCAAATCATTTAAAAACTGTGAACTCTTTTTACTCATGCATTCATTTAACAAATGTTTATTAAGCATTTTATGTTAAGCATTGCTGGTAGCACTGCAATTAAGCAGTTAATAAAACAAAGTTGTGCCCTCCTGAAATTTACAGGTAGTTAATAAATTTAATCTGCAATACTGACTCCAACTAGGGCTTCCGAATCATGTACAAATATAGTTATTTTAGTTACAGACTAAAGGTACAATGATCTATGAGTCAAAGGATCTAGGTTCTAGTCTCATTTCTGCAGTTAAAATGCCATTAAGAAGTCATATAACAGGGCCCGGCTAGATAGCTCAGTGGATAAAGAGCTCGCTGGGAAACCACATGGGAGGCCCTGGGTTCGGTTCCCGGGGACCTCTCCTAGCGGGCAGACCGCCTTGAGAATGGCAAGCCGCCATGGGAGGGCCGGAGCCGCCGTGGGCAGGGCAAAAAGCTGCCACGGACAGGCAAAAGCCGCCACGGGCAGGGCAGGTC
>PVKH010040249.1:0-11073 GCA_004027955.1 Chaetophractus vellerosus | reverse complement strand
CCTTGTCCTTGGTTACTGCTTATAAGTCCTGTGACGACCGTGGGTCGGGGTCCATGGCATTGCCCACTGTTGGGAAGCCTGGATCCTGACTCGAGTCAGCAAATAAAAGTCCATTTTGCTTTTGCATTGTTGGTGTGGTCTCATCCATGCTCCTGGGGATCTGAAATCGGGCATAACACTACAAGCTTTAATTTAATATAACAGCCTGTTACTTACCATCTTTTCTCATTTTTATTAGTGGAAGCATTGGCCTCCTACTTCAATCTACTACTATATCCCATTACTTCAATCTACTCATAGTTAAATCTCTGAAAAGAAAAGTAAGCTTATACATTTCTGTTTCACTATAGCTGCAGAGTTGATCTTAAAGTAACTCGATAATAGTGAAAAAGCAAAGAAGAAAGAGCACTGAAATATTAAAGTATTTTTCAGCTCAATTATAGTACACTTAAATTTTTCTCTCTTTCTCCCAGTTTTAAAGTTCTAATGCCCACTGGTTTGGGCAAAATAATCAGTTTCAGGCAGTATTATTTCTAACTTTGCCTAGGTCTAGCATAGATATTAATACCATTTCTGCTTAATGACTTAAAACTGTGTTGTCTTTTGGAAGAATCATGTATTCAATAGAACTAATAATGCTTCCATTTAGTTTGCAGAGTATCTCCATCATAAAACTACTGAACCTCTATGAGTCAATATTAGGCATATCTGTTTGCAGCTGCAGAGCCTCCAAGATTCAATCTACGTGATTTGTCTACTCATCTATCTCATTTGTACACAAAGAACAACCCATTTCACAATCTAATTGTGTAACCTATTCATCTGCTGCTTTACCTTTTACATAAAGCAAAAGAAAAAACAAGAAAACCATAAAACTTAAGATATTTCCACCAGCATGCATACAAAGGATCTGAGGCAAGCAGGATAGGTTTTGCAGAAATTAAACTTTACTCAAAAAATTCTTGTCGTGCAGCAACCTGTACAGATGGAAGATTCAAGTGTAACTCTAAGCCAAACAGAATGTCTGAGATAATGAAATCAAACAAAGAATAAAAATAATTTAGTATTTCTTCCCAATTAAATAAGAAACAAAGGTGAATTTTTGCATAGCATAAGATAGGCAGAAATGAGTCATATGTTCAACCTTCCCTCCCCAAAAGGTAAAATGACATTTAAGTTATTTTAAAATGGCACATTGTAAGTTGACTTCAAAGATATTATTTCAAATTCTAATAATAGGGCACAATCCATTTCATTTAGACTTCAGTTAAATGTGTTTTTGATGTAATAATACATTAACATAATATTCTAATATTTTAAACTATGACTTCAGGTCATGACTAATTAATCTATGGGGTTTTATTACTCTTTTAAAACCTAGAAATTGCTGGTAAAAAGAAAAATGATGTTTTAATGACTTTTTCAGAGCAGTTTAGTCTTTAAAAAGATATCTAACTCTAAAAGTTCAAAATTAAAATTAAAGCATGAGAACGTTTAACTTCTTTCAATTGTTTGGACTGAGAAGTGATGGAGACAGCTAAATGCATGAGAGCAAAGAAGATCATTTATATAGTATTGGCAACTGTTGAATTAATAATTTTTATTTAATTTGGGATTCATGAAAAGGTGGAGTCTTTAATTTTTCTGGATGTTAGAACATTGACATCTCTGCCAAGAAATACTTTTTACTTATTTCCTATACCTAACCAATACTGACAATATTGACCTATATGAAATAAAGAACCATGAACAAATATCACATTTTTCTAGAATCAGTTCATTTGATGCAAAGAAATGAGTATATTTGAAGGCAAAGTATATACTTGCAACTTCCAAAAATGAATGACAAAGATGAATAGCGGTTGATGTGGTATTATTTATTTTCCCTAGAGAATAAAAACTTAGACCACAAAGCAAATATGCAAAAGATAACAAATGTCTGGCTCATTTTGTTGATCCCCAAAAGATATGCAGTGATAGAAAATTACAGTAGTGTGCAACTTGTGACAAAGCCTTGATGGGATTTATTCATTTATTCATTCTTCCATAATTCAAGTGGTGATTCATGAATTTTCTAGTTTGTCTGAACCTTGGATTTTTATACTAACCCAGTTTTCATTGATTGGCATTTATATTAAGTCAAGACATATTTTTAAAACTATTATGAATTATGTACCCGCTATTCTCCAGCTCAGAGATCAACAAACTATAATCCAAGCATGAAATTCAGCCTGCTGCCTACTATTTGGCTTGTGATCTACTGATGGCTTTTATATTTTTAAGTGGTTTAAGAAAATCAAAAGAAGAATTAGATTTTTGTGACACAAGAATATGATATGAAAATTTCAAAGTTCATCAATAAAGTTTTCTGGAATACAGAATTAAACAAGAAATTTTGAAGAGTCTGAGAATTTACCCTACTTATTGATTATATTTTGAAATGCTATTTTGGATATATTGGTTTATGTAAAATAAATTATTAAAACTAACTTCACCTCTGTCTTGAATTTGGCTACTAGAAAAATTATAATTATTTTTGTGTCTTTCTTTATATTCCCATTGGAGAGCAATGCTCTCATGATTGGTTCCACTAATGATTTACCAGAGAGATATAAATAAAATTTTCAGGACTTTTTAACAGTATAAACTGATTTCAATGCAAGAGAAAAAAATTTGGATCTCTACAAGAGGTTGGAGTTATTTATAACATCCGTAGAAAAAAGTATGACAAATTTGGAAACAATAATACCAGGAATATATAGTCCATTCTATTCCAAGCTCCCTTCCCCTAATTCTCCGATTTCTTCTTCCTTAATAATTTAAAACCTTTAGGTAACTCAAGCCTTGCCATCAACCAAAACATTCATTATATATTATTGTATTTTTTTTAAGTTGCAGAACAGTTTCTTCAGGGAAATCTTTATAAAAGCGGAATTATTCTGATTAAGTTGGGTTGTGTGGGCTGAGTGTTCAGAGGGAGTATAACTGCAAGGGTTGCAGAGCAAGCAGACTGGCCCGTGTTGTGGTTGCCTGGATGGAAACTCAGGAGTCCCCGGTAAATATATAGTTTGGTGAAACGCATGCTCTTTTATTGAACATCTGTGAATTTGGGTTTTTACAGGTATAATCAAGTCAAAACAGGTCATACTACATTAGGGTGGGCACTAAATCCCGTGACTGACATCCTTATAATGAGAGGAAGATTTGGACAGAGACACAGAAGAAACATGGGGAAGAAGGTAATGTGCAGATGGAGAAAGAGATGGGAGTTATGCAGTCACAAAACAAGGGATGCCAGCAATTGTTGGCAACCACCAGAAGCTGGAAGACACAAGAAAAGATTCTTCTTCAGAGACTTTGGAGAGAGCATAGCCCTGACACCTTAATTTGCAACTTCTAGCCTCCAGGCCTATAAGAGCATGAATTTCTGTTGTTATAAGCCACCCAGTTTGTGGTAATTTGTTACAGCAGCCCTAGGAAAACTAATATAGATTCTGAATTTCTAAAAAGAGTATCTCTTCAACTCTATTACTATTACACCCCATGTTAAAATTAATAACAGAGAGAGGTACTTAGGAAAATGACTGTATGGCAGGGAAGTTGGATCTGAATTACCTGGGAAAATCCTTCCGTTACACAGAAGAGGGGTCAAGTGGGCTTGTTGAGGATCTTCTGAGGAGCAGCTGATAGATTTGGTTCAGAATTTTCTATTGTAGAACAAATTCCTGACACAACCAGATTACATAGCCTATAGGATAACAGTGACAAAGGGGATTTAAAGGTAACTTCCCTTCGTCTTAGGTTTGAAATCAAATTTCAAAGTATCAGCTGTTTCACTGATAACCATCTTCAATGCAGCAGTTTGCTAAATTAATACTATTAGATGGGGTTCCAGATTGTGGGGGAGATTCTTTTTTTAAAAAAGACAACCGAATTCTGTGCATATAAGGAATATTTTCTTCAGAAACCAGAAGGAATATTCTTTTAGATATTATCTGGAATCCCAATAAACAGGCACACGGGCTTGAAAAAGGCCACAAGCGTTACTTTGGATTCTCCAATTTCTCATGCCCTGTAGTTGCAATTGTTACAGGCTGCAATTCCTAGACAGATGATTAAGTGGTTTCTTATCTGTTCCTCTTTTTTTTCACGGAGATCATATTGTGAAAATGCATATAAGCATTAGAGTTTAATGATAGGAAACTTGGGCTATTAATTCATCCAGCATCTACTGAGCACATCCTAACAATTATACTAGACACTGGGAACAAAGAAATGAATCAAGTTGTACTATGCCTTACAAGAATTCACAGGTTAGTTGAAGAGACAGGCTATGGGTATGAATACATTTTTTTTCCTTGCCATCCCACTTCTTATGAAATTAGAAAATGTGCTTTTGCTCTCCACAATGCAGTCCATAAATGTTATTGAATATTTGTCTTTTCTGTTTATTATAACTATAGGAAGCTGACATGGAAATAAGAAAGCAATGGTGCAAGTACAACTATTGCTGGGATTAGTTTTAAGTTCTATTTTATAAAGTACACTAACTTTCTTTAACTACAAATTTTACTGTGGTTATGACTACCTTTTGCTTTGATGATTATATGGACAAGAAGATAATTCATACAATTTTAGAATCCAAAAACCAAATACATGAAAACAAATTATATGCATTCCACCCAGTTATAGAACCTTTTCATTTTATATACCTTTATATGGGGTGGAACTGGAGATTGTAAAATACAGCAATGTGGTTGGGAGAAATGAAGGTGAGTTGAGAGCATGTATTGTTTTTTCATTTTTGATGAATTTTCAGGTCACTGATCAAGTTTATTGATAAAGATATTTGAAAACTACTGATGGCCATCAAAAAAAAAAGCCATTAATGTCTTGATCTGAAGATGAGCTTGTGCTTGGATAATTTCTTTATTCTATGTATAGCAAGGTCTCCCTGGAATGTCAGATTCTGAATGTCGACATTTTATGACAAATAGATGGATATTTCTACCCAAGTTATTTCTTAGCTTCATCATCTAAAATTGTTCTAGAGTATCTTTGTTGAAATTGAACAGTTTTATCACCCTATTCAATTTAATAGTTTTGAGTAAAAAATGGGCAAAACAATTTCGAGAAAATAACTAATATTTTGTTATTGTTATAAATTGAAGAAAACCAAACCACTCTAAGGCTCACGGCATTCAGTGTGAAGTCCTTCCAGGAATCCAACAAACTTTTCAAAATTTTAGAAATCCTTCTGAAGAATTGAATATAGTATACTTCTGACCTACTTTCTATTATGTTGAAATTCATGATTTCTAAGTATCCTCTGCATTTGAGGACCACTACAAAAATGATGCTAATAAAAATTACAGGAGGGAAGCAGATGTGACTCAACCAGTTGGGCAACCACCTACTACATCAGAGGTCCCAGGTTTGTGTCCTGTTGCCTCCTAAAGAAGATGAGCAGATGTCACACGTGCCATAACAAGCTAGATGCCACACCCACTGCAATGAGCAGACGCCTAAATGAGCAGATTTCCACAAGCCAGCAGATGCCGCAGACCTTGGGGAGTGGATGTGGTTCAGGCCTTGGGCACTCACTTCCCATGTGGGAGATCCTGGGTTCAGTTCCGGGTGCCTCCTGGAGAAGGTGAGCAAAACAATGAGCAGAAACATGAGAGAGAGGGAGGGAGGAGATAAATTAAAAAATAATAAAGTAAATAAATAAATCTTTTTAAAAATTATGGGAATATAGGAGATTAAAATTGTCACTGAGTCCTTCCTTGATCTCAAAAGCAAAATGAAATATGTCTTTATGAGAAGGATTTTCACATTTAAAAAAAATAGTAGAAATTTTATGGTTATTTTTATTTTGAGACAAGTGTCTGCTTTTAAAAAATCTCTATGATCATTACATTTAATCAGGAGGATTGGTGATGATGAAATATATAAAACTTCATTTCTCCTGGATAATGGGCATAAATTTAAAATTGTAAGTCAAATTAAATTTCTAAGGTTTATGGAAATTTCTCTACTGCTTTTGCTGATAACATCAAAGTCATGTTTTGTTTATTAGATTATGAAACAATTTAGAAATTCCAGGCATTTTACTTTGAATATTAAATCAAAGGATTATCACTGCATAGTTGACTTTTACTCTAATAGTCCTAAAGAGAAGAGATAAAATTTCATTGTTTTTTGTTTTTTTTAATGCTAGTTTTTATGCCACCTTTTCTTTAAAATCTTCCTTGGGGCCGGCTCGATAGCCCAGTGGATAGGGCGCCGGCGTACCACATGGGAGGCCCCAGGTTCGTTTCCCAGGGACCTCTCCTAGCGGGCAGACCGCCTTGAGAATGGCAAGCCGCCATGGGCTGGCCGGAGCCGCCGTGGGCAGGGCAAAAAGCTGCCACGGACAAGGCAAGAGCCGCCACGGGCAGGGCAGGTCGCCCCCGGATGGAGCGCAGCCAGCCACCCGCGAACTGAAAGCCGGCCGTGAACGGACGCAGAGACCGCCCACAAGCGGGGAAAGCCGCGCCTGCACAGTGACCACTCTCGGTGCGTCGCCGCAGCGAGGGGAAGGGGAGATATGTAATAAAATAAATACATCTTTAAAAAAAAAATCTTCCTTGATTCCTCTTATGGAGATTTTATTGCTACTGTAATTCCACAAATTATTTTTAATATACTACTATGTGGCATTCTGTTAACAAGCAAGGATATAAACATGAGAAACCCATAGCCCTCTGTTTTCCCAAAGGAAAGTACTTGTATTTCCTTTCAGCACTCAAGTTATTCCATCTGTGTTTCCTATTAGTTTCTAATGAAGGGCTCTTGTTTTATTCATCTCTCATTCTCCAACACCCAGGTGAATGCCCAACTCATAGATATAGTTGATGAATGGAATTGTTGAAATGAAGTTTATCCCTTTTTATAGAAATTTAATATCTTTTGCCTATTAAAGAGGATCACTTTCTACTTTTCATGACCAAAACAGCTTTCTAACGTGAGTGGTTTAGTGTAATCAGTATAGGAAATTGTGATGCAGAGGAAAAGTAAAGGTTCTTGTGATTGCTGCCCTCTAAGTTCCATTAGAATGTGAACCATGGGTGCCTCTTTGCCTTATATCCCCACAACCTAGCCAGAATTTGGTTCATAGTGGGTGCTAAAAGAGTGTTTTTGTTGATCAATTGATTGAGAAAGTGGGAGAATTAGGGGTGGAGTTGGTACTCTCCTGCTGCTTGATATGTAATGTAGCATCTATTGTTTAACCTCCCCAGTTCTGTTTCACTTTCGGGAAAATCAATTTAATCTCCACAACAAGGTTGTATGTGAAGATTATCTGGAGAAAATGTTTATAAACTTACCTTGCAAACTGTAAATTGCTAACAATTAGATCAATATTACAGTATTTATAATATAAAGTCATACTTGTGCTTTTGTTGGAGTTTTTTTGCATTACCTTAGACAAATAAAACAAAGCAGATTCTCTTAATTACTTTAGCACTTTTAAAACTGTTGTCATAGGATATTTGATTTCTTTCCTTGCTATTTCTTTTATAGTTATTAGGTTTATTAAATCTCTGCCATTCAAACTAGAGTTGAATACAGATATGTTTTTATAATAATTTAGAAGGTAATTAATATATTTGGTCAATGAATTTTCAATAAGTCATGGAGAGTGAGTATTAAACCCAAAAACATTTTTGGTGTTTTTTTACTTAACTGTTTGTGTATCTTAGTGGGATTCTCAATAATTAAAAGAAATGCAAAACTTTTAGTTATAACAATTTCTCAAATTTTATCCTACAGATTTATTCTACAAATGTAAATATATCACCACAAGATATATATAATATGAGAAGATAATCATCTACTTATTGATTTGTCCTCTTCTTAGCTCGTCTTATCCCACTCTTCCTTAGTATGAGTCATGTTAGGATTCTCTAGCATGATTCTTCATTTGCTCTTGAAATTATCATGTGTGTACATCTCCTGAGTAATCCTGTTTCTATGTCATGAAGTACAGTTGTTCCAGCATAAGTCCAAATATCAATCTTCGATGTATGTTATGTGTTAATCCATTCTCCTTTTGCCAAATATACACATGGATATGCATAACTAAAGTTAATTATAAGTTTAACAACACAAAAAGTTTTCCAATATTTAGTAGTTCTCACTTTTTACTGCCAAAGTCTGAGGAGGCCCTCAGAATTTACCAAATAAAAATTTAGACATTTGTGGCAGTTTGATATTATTTATGGATTCTAAAAGGACATATTATGTGATTATGTTTGTAAACTGGTCTGTTCCTCCAGGCATGACACCCGTTTGATTGTATTAAATTCAGAGGTTTCACTTTTACTTTATTAAACCAAGATTAGGACTTTGATTTGACCACATCATTAGGGTAACTCAATTTGAGTCCCCATCTCCTCTGTGGGCTGTATAATTGGACTATCACTCAAGGGAAACACAGAATAAGATATACACAGAGGAAGAGAGAGAGCACCACAGACACAAAAGAGGAGAGAACTTGTCAGTTTTGAGCCTGCAGCCTTGGGAAGAGCAGCTGAGCCAAACAAACAAACAAACAAAAAACAAGCCCTCCAGCCTGCAGCTGAGATTGGAAGAAGCTGGGCCCACGGAGGTGTAAGAGAAAGAGGAAGGCCTAACCCTCACAGACATCGCTTGCCATCTTGCTTCACCATGTGGCAACAGAGTTTGGTGAGGAAATAACTTTGAGCTGGACTCTTTAGGGCCTTGTAACTGTAAACTTCCACCCCAAATAAATACTCTTTATAAAAGCCAACAGACTTTTGGTACTTTGTATCAGCACCCCTTTGGCTGACTAATACAGAATTCGGTACTGAGATATGGGGTGGTGCTTTTTCAATTACCAAAGTGCTGGAATGGTTTTATAAATGGATAGGAGTATTTTTTTTTGAGGAATTATGAGATACTTGATGGAAAAGGCCTAGATTACTTTGAAGAGACTGTTAGTAGGAATATGGATGCTAAAGAGACTTTTTATTTGCCTTAGAAGGAAATGATGAAACTATTATTGGAAACTGAGGGAAAGGTGTTCTGTGTTTTAAAGTTGCAGAGAACTTAGCAAAATTAACTCTTGATGTTTTGTGGAAGGCAGAATTTGAAAATGGCAAGCCTGGGCATTTAGCTGAAGAACTTTCCAAAGTAAGCTTAGAGAATGCAGATTGGCTTCTCTTTGCAACTTATACCACAAAGAAACCAAAAACTGATTCTAGAAATTCCAAACCTCTGGAAATAAAGCCTGCAGACAATAGTCCCCCATTTGAGGACTTAACTAAACTTGGAACATCTAAATGAGGATTGAAAATGAAGTTATCTAGGAAAGACTTGTAGAAAGTGTTACTGTCTGATGGCTTGGACCTCTGCTTCCTACATGCTAATCCAACAAGTTTTTGAGAGAGCTGTATGAACAAAACCATGGTCTACCTGGACTAAAAGGGACTTGGAGGGGAGAGATGGAAGGGAAAACAACTTTAAGAGGAAAACCATGGAAGCTGAGGTCTAGAATTAAGACACCTCCTTGGGCCAAGAGAGGGACCCCACCCATGTGTACAGAGAAGATAAGTTCGTCCTGGCAGTTGAAGAGGGTGGGTGCTCCAGCCCACTGTTCAGGGAGCGTTTTGCCACCTCAGGCTACAGAGAGGGTGGAGCACATTCTCTCAATAAATTCCCTTTATAAAAGCCAACAGATTCCTGGTACTTTGCATCAGCACCCCTTTGGCTGATTAATACAGCATTATAAATATCAAGAGCATCAAATATTTATTATTAGGTGCCTAATAGTTCTCATAACCTGTGTTAGAATTAAAGTTTAATGAGGCAAATGGTCTCATGTTTGTGTTCAGTATCTATTTGCAGGAAAAGTGAGGCTAAAGATAAAGTAAAAGACTATAATTCCTGAAGGGATGGTTTCCTTCATGAAGATGTCTTTAAACTTTCTGATATTTTAAGGAAGAATTAATCATGCATCAGTAATTATTATCAATAGATTACTGATGCATTAAAACAAGTTTATCTACTTCATATACTAGCAAATATATCTTGCTTTCCTAGTACCATATTTTATTGAAGAATATTATGTTATATACAAAAAAATAATAACAATAATAAAAATTTGGCAAGGCTAATAAAATGATTGGGATTATAACTACTGATAAATCCTAAAACATGGAAGAACCTTGAAAACATTGTGCTAAGTGAAAAAAGCCAGATAGATAAGGCTATATTTTTATATGTTATGTGATTCTATTTATATTAAATATCCAGAATAGGTAAACACACAGAGACAGAAAGAAAATTAATAGTTTCCAGGGACTGGTGGGGCAGGGGGAGTGATAATGGACAGTGACTGCTTAATGGGTATGGGGTTTTATTTTGGGGTGAAGAAAAATTTTTGGAACTAGATAGAGACATTGTTGTATAACAGTGTTCTGCTAGATAAAATGCTTTGCTAATGCTTTGCTATATATATCTGTATATAGATGGATATGATGACTTAATTAACTCAAGCATAAGAAAGCAATACACAGATGTATATTTATTTAGTTTATTAAACTTCATAATCATAATAATACTTCCTCATAATCCTTCATGATATACATACATATAGATTTAGGATCACCAAACCAGGGGACACACTGACACACCTGGCCCACCTCTGGCCAGTGTCCCAATCGGATGCAACATATATATATATGGCTAGTGAACCTTTGTTAATAATTGAAAGAATATGAAATAAACAAAGGATTGTTTATAAACTGGGGTCCAACTGCCATATCCCAATCCCTCGCAATATGCATACATACATTCATAAGCTCACCAAACCAGTGTACACCAACATACCTGGCCCACCTCCAGCCAGAGTCCCGATTGGATGCAATATAAATATCTATATGCATATCTAGTTTAATAAATCTATACTGACAATTAGAGTGAGAAACAAGAATAACAAAATCAATCAAAAGATATTGAACAGAGTCACAAAATGACAGAAAAATAGAGCAGTCTTACATACAAACTCAC
>PVKH010040248.1:0-11085 GCA_004027955.1 Chaetophractus vellerosus | reverse complement strand
TTGTAACCTTAGGAGAAGAGCAACTTGATTTTGAATGCTGCAAATAGTATCAGCTAACATTTGCTGAGTGTTTCCTCTTTGCAAGATATTTTGATGTTTTTTTTCCCAGGTACGTCCTAATAAGGTAGGATCTATTATTATCCCCATTTTACACACAGGGAAACAGAGCCTCTGTGAAGTGAGGCAACTTGCTCAGGGTCCCAGAGTTAGGGACAGAAGCAGGATTCAAGCCCAAGCATTGTGACTTCACAGCGTCACTCCCTGGCTGGCTCCTAAACCATAAAAGGAGGGAACTAACAGGGCTTTGCATGCTCTATGTGACAGACACTTTTTAGTTTGCTTTTGATATATGCCATTTAACCTTTACAACAACCCTATGAAGTTGGTATTATTAGTTCCAGTTTGCAGGTCTGGGTCGAAAAGGTAAGAGTCTTGCCCAATACACATGCTAGGCAAGAAGAGCAAAGTTTCAACCCTGTGTCTACTTGAAAAAAAAGGTCTATGCTTTTCTACTCCAGCTAACAAGCTCTCAGAGTATATAGTTTTTCTTTTTCTCTTTTGTAGAGTTGGATTTTGGGCTTAGGAAATATCTATGGCTCTGGATCTCCAGGATCTTGGAAATCATGAAATTAGACATGTACCCTCTTTTTTTTTTTTTTTTTTTTTTAAAGATTTATTTATTTTATTACATATCTCCCCTTCCCCCCGCTGCGGCGATGCGCCGAGAGTGGTCACTGCGCAGGCGCGGCTTTCCCCGCTTGTGGGCGGTCTCTGCGTCCATTCACGACGGGCGCTTGCTTTAGTTCGCGGGTGGCTGGCTGCGCTCCATCTGCGGGCGACCTGCCCTGCCCATGGCAGCTCTTGCCCTGTCCGTGGCAGCTTCTTGCTCTGCCCACGGCGGCTCCAGCCCGCCCATGGCGGTTTGCCATTCTCAAGGCGGTCTGCCCGCTAGGAGAGGTCCCCGGGAATCGAACCCAGGGCCTCCCATGTGGTATGCCGGCGCCCTATCCACTGGGCTATTGAGCCGGCCCCGACATGTACCCTCTTACCCTGTTCTAGAACTGTAGAGAAATTCAGTTTAGGGCTAGGGTATGTAAGTTTCATTTTTTTAAAGTCGGTATTGAAGAGAAATTATCTATTATTAACACTGAGGTACCTTTCCTCTAACCTTAATCAGGTGGAAAATCCTAAAATGGGGTTCAGGACATCATTGTCTAACCCTTAAAATGAGTGTGTAATCACATGTAAGTGCTGAGATAAGAGGAAGACTCAACACAAAAGGATATAAAGTCTTGTCCCTCCAGAGACAAGAAAATTTCCTGTGGTCATTGGTGGGAGATTGACCCCTTTTTGATGAAAGCAGCAAAGTCCTCTGCAAAGGTACACATCATTACTGGGCATGAGCATGGTGCCTTAAATGAACCAGTGTCCCAAGTCACCTGGCATGGTTTTCACACCGTATGGCAGAAACGGATGCTGCAAAGCTGAAAAGAGCAGGACTAAAGGAAATGCCAGGGGGTCCAGACAGCCCCATCCATTTTAATGATATGTCCAGAGATTGTCCAGAATTTAGTTCTGGGCTACTTTTTTTTTTTTTTTTTTTTGCTTGATAAAAATTTTGATTTTTTTTCCAGCAGAAATTCACCTTCTGCTCCTGGCAAAGAATTAGTTTTCTTCTTGGTGGCAGTTCTCATGCCTCATTTAGATTGGGAAATTCTTTGACCTTTACTTTCTTTGCTTTCTTTGCATCTTCTGTTAACCAGCTGCCATCCAAGATTGGACTAAACCCTGTGCCCCCTGTTAAAAAGGAAAGAAAGAAAAAAATACATACAACACAACCCTCTAATAAGTATATTCACAACTTCTACGCAAGGCGCTTAAGAAAACTAAAAGGTTAATATATTCTAACTAGATGTTGGGTATAGAATGTCAGATCTGTCAAATTTCATTATAACTTGCTGCTCATTGGAAAAGATTTGATTTCATTTGCCACTGTCCTACTATGTTCAAGTCACAAACTGCCAGCAGCAGCCCACTGCAGACCACAGGCTGGCAGTGAGTGGGCTCGAGTGGGAAACCAGCCGCAAGGACCATCTGTTTCCGATTTCTAGCTGAGCCAAGATGTGCAGTGAAGTGCATTCCATACACCAGGCCAGCTTCTCCCCTGCTCAAGTTATTAGTGTTACAAGTGAAATTATCTTTTCCAAACAGCAGGGGAGCTATAATCCTTATGGAACAGGATTTTAAAGCGTTCATACACACATACAACACACACACACACACCATTCAGGCATCTTTTATTAAAGTTGTGGGGAAGGCTGCTTGTAAATTTCATTACAGCCTTCATGGAGGTTATAAAGTATGTTTTATTAAGCATGATAACTTCTGAGGCAGTAGCATATACATTGGCTTCATTTAGTCTAATTGAATGATCAGATATCTTTAGGATGCTTTTTGTAGGCATGGTTAAAAACGACAAGACGGACGTCGTTAAACCATCTTAAAACGTAACGGCTTTCAAAAGTGTAATGGATTTTTAGGAATAAACAATGTGAGCCCTGGCTTGACTGGCCCAAGGAGATAATCTCATGCAAGTGTACAGAGCTGAGGCTTGTCAACCAGCTATTAAATCCCAAAGGGGCCAAATGATTGGTGTCACCACGTAAGTTAGTGAACTGTAATAAGCCACATCTTTGTTGTTTGGGCTTGAGGTTCCTCCCCTATCACGGCCAGCTATATATACACGGTTGATTCCTTTTAGAAAAATTTGAAGTGAAGTAGCAAGGCTGATAGAGTGATAGACCCTAATGAACAACTATTATAAACACACATTTAGTAATAGGCACTAGCCATTGTTCCGAGTGCTCAGGATGAGTGTTATTTAATCTTCCAGATATGTGTGCATAGGAAGAAATGTTGAATTTGTATATTTATGTATGCATTTTAATAGTACAAATGTAACAAAAGTATGTTACATTGTGTACATATATATCTATACTGTATTTTATCTTTTAATTAATAATATATCCTTAATAGCTAACATTCCATGCCAGTATAAGGAGATTTATGTTAGTTCCAAATTTCTCCTATCATGACAATGCTACTCTGAATATCTTTGTATATTTGTGTCTATGTTGAGATAGTTATAGATATATAAATATAGATTTAAGTATTACTAGAGGATAAATACATTTTTACAATAAAATTGCACTCAAAAGGTAAAAAAAAAGAAAGAAAGAAAAAAAAAAGAAAGACATAGGACCTGCTTTTGAGGAACTTACTATCTAGTTGGGGAAATGGATAAACAAGCAGGCACTTAGAGTACAGTGGGAAAGAACCCATGTGGGTTCTAACCTTGTTTCTTCTATGTGCTTGTAGCATGATTTTGGGCTGTCACATCTCTGTAGGCTTCATCTGTAAAATGGGGATGGTGGTAACTGACTTTCAGGGGGTGTTAGAATTAAATGAGTTAACATATGCAAAAGGAGGAAAGTCATGACAGGTATTTAGCAGGTGCTCAATAAATGCCCATTTCTATGCCCTCTGATTATTCCTTGAATATTCTAGACCCTTGTAAATTATAGAGTGATCCTCTACCAGGTGTCTCCTTTGTGGATGAGTGGAACATTGGATCCAGGGAGGCTGGACAGTTACACGTCAGCCAGCCTTCGGCTGCAGAGAGTGCCTACAGAGTCATGCCCATCCTGATGTGCTTTTGGATCACACTGAAGACCCAAGATAAATGAGAGACTGATTTTTCCTACAAAAGTTTTTGTTCTTTATGAAGCAACAATCACGTACATCCCTTAAAGGGGGGAGAGGGGGCTTGCCAATGCCTCTTATTTTGTAGATTAAGAAACTGAATCCCTGCAAGGTAAGAACATCACCTGGATCCACCCAGCAAGGCAGTGGCAGGAACAGGGCTACCCAGAGACCCTAATTCTCTGCCATTGCACCAAGTGTTTCAGAGTGTTTGAAGAGCTGAGAGCGGTGTCCTAAATTCTGTATTTGAGTTGGATTTGGATGTACACCAAGCCCTACAGTGGCTCGTACACCTGGAAGTTGGATCATTGTACTTGAGTCATGTTTTCAGGCAGAAATGGAAGCCATCCAGCATAAACCCCTGAGTGGAGAGATGAGAAACTAAGGCCCAGGATCCCAGATCAGTTCCTTGAAGGCAAACTTTACATAGAGATTTGTGTGCAGGAAGTTTATCGGGGTGGCTTTCAGGATCAATGCTGTGGGGAAGTAAAGGAAGAAGGATTGGGCAGAGGGAGGAGTTAAAAATCAAGGCAATTGCAGGGAATACAAATGGTACCACCATGTTGAAGACAGTTTGGCAGTTTTGTGTTCTTAGATATTTACCCAAATGAGTCGAAGATGGATGTCCACACCAAAACCTGCACACCAATGTTTGTAGCAGCTTTATTCATAATTGCCAAAAATTGGAAGGAACCAAGAAAAGTGAATGGAAAAGCAAACTGTGCTCTATCCTTACAGTGGAATATTATTCAGCGATAAAAATAAATGTGCTAACAAGCCCTCAAAAGGCATGGAGGAAACTTACATGCATATTGCTAAGCAAAAGAAGCCAGTCTGAAAAGGCTGTATAATGTTTGATTCCAACTATATGACATAATGGAAAAGGCAAAACTAGAGAGACAGTAAAGGATCAAGTTTTCCAGGACTTTAGGCTGGACTGGGGCATGGGGAAAGGAATAAAGGGATGAATAGGTGGAACACAGAGAACGTTTAGGGTAATGAAACTATTCTGTATGATACTGTAGTGATGGGGCACGACATATGTCAAAACCCATAGAACTGTACAGCACAACGAGTGACCCGTATGTAAACTACTGACCTTAGTTAATAATAATGCCTCAATATTAGTTCATCGATTATAACAAATTTATTATGCTAACGTACGATCTTAATAATAGAGGAAACTATTTGCAGGGGGACAGAGAGAGGGGTTATGGGAACTCTACGAATTTTCTGTGTGATTTTTCTGTAAACCTAAAACTGCTGTAAAGAATAAAGTCTATTTAAAACACAACACAACACAACACAACAAAACAAAACAAAAAAAACCCCAGGGTTTAGTTAATCCTACAGGAGACTGTGAAGTTGGGCTGGCCCCACAGAACTGTCCCAAATTCGGGGGGTGGGGGCCAGGCCTTTGTATTCCTGCAAAGACCACTCATTGAAATCAGGATGTCCCAGGAAAAGAGGAGAAAATTTGGGCCAGGCAACTCTTTCCAGACAAAGACAAAACTTGGAAGGGTTTTAGCTGAAGTCACCAATGTTCTCAAGAGCTGGAGGCTGGCTCTGGGCGGTGCACACGAGGATCTGTCTATAGCGGAGAAGTCAGATGGTTTACTTGAAGACATCACCAAGTTAGTGGCAGATTTGGGTTTGGAATTCATGATCCCAGTTCAGATCTTATTCATTTCTCAAATGGCAGAGAGAAGCTTTGATGTCCTATCTGAACAGAATCTACCTGGTAGACGAGGAGTACCCCTTCTTCTTCAGTAACATCAGGGAGAAGCAAAAGGGATAAGGCTATAAGGACACTGCTGGGCATTTCCTGGCTTCTTCTCCAGTTGTATAGTGACAAGCACAGTGCTTGGCAAATAAGAAAACTCAGTGAAAGAAAGAAAAAGAGGCTTAGCACGTCAGATACATGTAGTTGGATAGTCTTCTGGTAGAAGCATGTGTTGGCATCTCTTTGGGCAAGAGGATTTAGATGAGAGAAAGAAGCAAAGGGCATCAGTGGTGTGAAAAATTTGGTGTTTCTTATTCCAGATGTTTTCATCTCAGAGAAACTCTCCCATAGAGCACTTAGTCAAGAAAATAAAAGACAACAAACCCCAAAATGTGAAGCATTAATTGTGTGTGATTATTAAACATAAATGGTGTATGACGATTAAACCCTTTGCTTCAAAGGACAGTTTTGGAGAAGAAATCCATGCCTGCATAATCTCCTAATAAGAGCAAATCTGTTTACTATAGAGCTGAAAGAAGGTTTTTAGAGTACCCCTCATCATCCAACCCCATTCTCTGTAATCTGAGCCCTCAATTGGATTCTTTCATTTGCTATAACATTTTTAAAAGAAGCCATCTTGATTTTTGAGTCATTATCATTTCCATGTTTCACTGGCAGTGAACTCAATGTAAATGACTTGGAAATCCATGGGCACCCAGAATCTCAAAGGTGGTTTCTTTTCCCAGGGATTTTTTAACCTTCTCTTGACTGTCCTAACATAATGGGTAACCACTTTTATAGGGCATAAAAGACTGCACCTCAGGAGAAGCAGATATGAATTGGATGAGAAGGAATTCCACATCCACTTTTGGTAATTTTCCTTCCACTTCTCTCTTAATGGCCAGATTTAGGCTCTTTCCCTACTTTCTCCACCTCTCCATATCTCAATCAGAACCTTTATTTTCAGTTAAGAACTTCTTTCTTTTGTTTCTTCCTTCTTTCTTCCTTTCCTCTCTCCCTCTTGTCCTTCCTTCCAACATTTATTGTGTCCCTCTTAGATTCCAGTCATTGTATTAGTCACTAAGTGAGTATAATTATAATCAAAACAAAAACCTCTCTTCATGGGGCTGGTACTGAGAGACAGGTAACCAAAAGTTGCGATCCGGTGTGGTAGGCTCTATGATGGAAACATAGAGAGGCAATGGAAGAATAAAAGAGAGGCACTTAGCATGGGCTTGTGCTAGGGGTGGGTTGGTTGGATTTCCTGGAGGCAGTGACAGTGAAGTTTGACTTGGATGAGAAGGAGTACTGCAGATGATGGCAGAGATTGGCAGATGGGTGGTGTGGTGGCGGCGGCAAGAGTGTTGTAGGTTGAGGAAATAAAATAATGAAGACCCAAGATAACACATGGTAACTACAGACCCTGAAGGTAGTGGAGTGTTGCTGGAGACTTTCACATTTCCTGACTACCACATTCTCTCTGTAGGTGGAACTACAGCCACTGAGTATTTTTATATGGCCCACCAAACTAAGGATGGTTTTTGCATTTTAAATGGTTGAAAAAAATGAAAAGAAGAATAATATATTGTGCCCATAAAAACTGTATGAAATTCAAAATTCAGTGTCCATAATAGAGTTTTATTGGAACACAGTAACGTTCATTTGTTTATGTATCGTCTATGACGGATTTTGTGCTACAATGGCAGAGTTGAGTAGTTTTGACAGGCACTGTAAGGCCTGCAAAGCCTAAAATATTTACTCTCTGATCTTTTATAGAAACTTTACCTAGTGGATGGGACTTAGGGCTTGGATTCAAATCCTGGCTCTTTGACTTTTAGCATTGTGAACTTTAACAAATTTCTTGAACTGTCTGTATGTCAAATGGTAATAACAATACTTCACAGGTTTACTGTGAAGATTGAAGGAGATATTTTATATGTCCCTTGGGAATACTAAGTGCTGAAATAAAGTTATTTATTAAAAATAATTAATGACAATTTCAAACATTGTGAGACATTAGTAACATTGTGATAAGATAAATATGATAACAGCATGAACTGCCATAGTCATTGCCATAAAGACAGCTTTGGAATTATCAGTTTAAAAAGTATATCTATTAAACATCAGTGGGAAAGGGGAGGTTCATACCTGTGGGTGAGAGTAGAAAGCTGAGAGTGAACAAAGGCGAGCTTTTGCCAGACTCCTCAAAATAATAATAACAGTTATAGCTAAAATGGATTGCCTACTATGACACCTTACTAAGTACTGTCCATGAATTGTCTCATCTGATCTTCACTTCAAACTTATGTGGTAGCCACTACTGTCACTCATATTTTACAGATGAAGAGACTGAGGCTTAGGGAAGTTAAATAAATAAACTAATCCAAGCAGCACAGCCAGTAGGAGGTAGAGTTATGACTTGAACCCAGGACAGTCTGATGCCAAAGTTCCTGTCTTAACCATTGTGCTTTTGAAAACATCTTTGGATGAGATCAGGGGATTCTCATCAGAAGATGTTCCTGGTGGCTTGCACATTGGAGCATCACCCTTAGTCAAGCTCTGCACAAGGGCCGACTTAGGAAAATGCTCTTGCCACTGTCTGGATACACTCTTGAGTCCACTTCTCCGAGGCATCCCAGGAGAACTACACCCAAGGTTACTTCTTGCAAGCTGTCCCACTAGGGTTGGTCCCTCCTGGAATCTCGCCATTCCATGGGTATGAGGATATGAGCATGTCTGCACTGGGAGTGGACATATAAGAGTGTGTTTGGTTGTGTGAGCTTGTTGAGATATTGTGATTAATTAAATAATATGTGTCTGTTCTTCAAGTATTATTTGCTGTTGTGGGAATATACTCACAAACTCTTCTATCAAAAAACAATTACTCATCCATGCACAATGGTCTCAATTTGGCAATTATGTGGGTTTATGTATGTATTTTCAAAAAGGATATTCAGTAGTCATTTGCCTCTGGGTCAAGGGAAGAATGGTGAATATTATTATTTTCTATTTATACTTCTTTCTATTTCCAGGATTTTATTTCATTTTTTATTTTATTTTTTTCCTTTATGCTTATATATATTTAAAGATGCTTAGATTACATAAATGTTACATATTTATGTAATTGTATATAAGAAAAAAAATTTTATAAATGATTTGGCACTATGTAGCAAATTGTGTCAAATTTGTTAACTCAATAATGCCACCTCTGGTAGACAACTATAAATGTGGATTAACCATTATATACTCAGAGAGATGTTCATTTTAGCATTACTTGAGATGATGAGAATAGAAAAAAACTGTTTTGCATGGCTCAACTCCACAAAACCATATTATCTAGCTATGGAAGAAAATGTTGTTTACAATGGAAAATGCTTATGCTATAGTATTAAGTGAAAGAAACAGCATACAAAATTGAATGAATGCAGCTCAGTGAAAAAACCAACAATCTATTCATTAAAAGACAGAATGAAAACACATTCAAGTGTTAATGGTTGTGTATATAATTAGTGGGGTTATACATTTTTCTCCTTTTTCTCCATCTCTGCAATTTCAAAAGATCCTTTAACGAAGGGTATTATTTCTATAACAGAAACAAATAGACATTAAAATCTGTTAAAATAGGAATTCTGTGTCTACTGATGATTAGTCTTAAAAGTCTCCCCTCCCTCTACAGCCTACCCCCTGTCCCTTCATCTCTGTAGCTGCTTTTATGGATAGCTGGGTCGTTTCCAGACTAGTTATCAGAAGCTTAAAGAAATGCAGAGAACACCAAACTGGGAGTCAGGAGAGGTGGATTCTGGTCAGGGCCACACCACTAACTCAATGCATATTCCTCGCCGAGCCCTTGTGCTTCCCAGGATCTCAGTTTCTTCCTGTGTAAAGCAAGGAGCTTGGATTGGATGAGGGATTCTTGGGAATTGGATGATGAGAGAGAGGTTGCAGTGGGAGTCTATGCTGTCAGAAATCCGGACCCTTCCCCCAACCAACACAAATGGTTCTGCTTTCATGGTCTCCTTATTGGATTTACTGGAAAATTTTAAGTGAAGAATAATTCCATTGTTAAAGTTTCAAAACCACTGGACTGGATGATCTAGATGTTTACATCTAGATCATTAACTGCTCTTAGAATGTAGCTGCTGTTCATATCTTGCTTACACCACAGCCATGTATGCAAAGACACACAGCTTCTAACCCATGGTTCTCCTATCTCTGCTCCCTTCTGTTTCCACAATCCCCACCTAATCCCCGCCCCCGCACCCCCCCCCCCCAAGTGCCCTTTCCATCATCATTGGCCAACCAGTGCTCCTTGAAGTTCTATGAATAGGTTTAGGACCATGTTTAGCACAAGCAGTAGGGGTCCCTCCCCTGGATCCCGCATTAGAGTGTTGTATATATCACAGACATTCAGAGACAGATTTATTCAAGAACACACGGGCACCTCTGTCACTCAGGATCTGGTGTTGAGGGCTTGCACCTGCAGCCTTTAACCTCAAACATCTGCTCTCACGACTGACAGCTTTCAGGCCCCAAGGAAGACTTTCTTCCATTTCTTGCCCTGACCTTGAAAGGTTTGTGGTTTGTGCCATTGCTAACATCACAGATAGTCTTCACTTCAGAACATGAGGAATATTTGAACAGTAGAAATCTTAGGCTAAAAAGAGGCAAATTAGTCAACTTGTCAAATCTTACTTTTTGGGAGTTGAATGTGGTTGATTCCTGCTCAGTGAAGAGTCATTTCCCACTAGTGCAGAGGATCCTTTTACTTGCTTCACTGTCCTCCAGTATGGTTCCAGGGACACACACTAGTGTGATATTTTTAACAGTTAAAAATAATGTGGTATTTTTAAGTTACATGTGTCAGATGAGGAATGTCTTGTATTACTAAAAATTTATGTTACTCTTAATAGGTAGGTCTAGGAATAATATGTGAAGGGTGATACTGTTTCTTTACCTTGTTCCATGCATTTCAATGTTATTTTAAAAATGGTGAAAAATCATGATATGTGATAATTCATGTGATGAAATAAAAATAGTTTGTAATGTTTTCTATATGTATGATGCTGTATTACATGAAAGCTCATTACAACATTTAAATATTTTATCTAAAATTCATGAGCCTTTCTAAATATAAATATTGCTCTAATTATTTTATTCGCAATTCCAGTTGCTACAGCCTCTGAAGAGTGAGGTTTCTCTAAATTAAAATGAATGAAAATGTATCTAAGAATGATAGTGACTCTGGAAAGATTGTATAATTTGGTATAAGTACTAAAGGGAAAAAAGTTATGTGACAATCTTGGTTATAACAGCATAATTAAAGAATTTGCCAAAATGAAGGAAAGCAAAATCCTCTTTGTGGAATTGGTTACAGCAGTTTATAAATTATGCATGCCTTTACTTTAGTACTCAACCAAACATCAACTATCCAGAAATGCACAATCACAATTAAATTACATTATCTTTTCTATTTTGCTAATAGAAAAGGTAATGTGAAAGTCAAATAAAAACCATTTCTTTACACAAATTTTTAGATTTTACACATATTTTTAATTTGGCAAAATATATTTTGTTATCAAAATATAGAATGTATTTTATTT
>PVKH010040247.1:0-11087 GCA_004027955.1 Chaetophractus vellerosus | reverse complement strand
TGGACCTATAAGCATTTTGAGTAGTGATCCTTAAATTAGAAGAGTTTAATGGTTTTTATTAGTGCCTGGAACTCTAGCATGGTGAAAACAGAAACTTCCCCAAGGAAAGGAATTCCTCCAATTGAATAAATGTTATTTTATGCAAATATTTGAGGTAGTCTAGAATCTTGTAACACTGGCATACTCCATAGTTGAGCTAAGAGAATGTCATGTAGGTAATATCAAAATTGGTCAAGGCTAAAATTCTTACTGTATCAAAAGTAGATGTTAAGGGAAGTCATAAAAAGATAGTATGGACAAAAAAATCAACCCCTGATTTTACAATATCTAGAAACAATCTCTTTTTCACTCCAAAAATTTTATGTTATTATATAGGGATATCACAAAATAGACTGAGTTTAGGATAACAAAATATATCCTCTTATCTACAGGTAATAACATTTATCTGAACAGTGGAAATCTACCCACTTGTAAAATAAGAACTCTGAACGCAAAGGACTAATATGATATTGGTATTCCTCACAGAGATATGAAACAAACTTATAATTGGGCATAGTATATACTGCTTATCAAAAAAATGTGAGTCAACTCAACCTTCTTAAGATTTCACATACTTTTATGGTTAAGACAATATATATATATTTGTGTTACTTGTAGTAATGCACTCATTTGGTTTATGAAATAACTTCTACAAATCTGTAAACCTTCATTCAGAATACCGAAATTTAAATTTGGAATATTTTATATGCCATTTGAAATCTTAAAATGTCTTTCCCATGTGAAAAATTTGATGTAGATAACGTTAACAAATAATATAGCATGAAATTGTAATGTTGAAACATTACCTGTTCTGGTAAGTCTTACAAGAACCTTGTCAACTGGTTTGAACAGTGATCCAAGACTTGCCCCATTAAAATTTGGGGAGATGGTAGAATATAATTATTTAGAAATGCTAATTTAAATGCAGCTGTCCCTAGGCAACACCAAACAACTTAGTCCAAAAAATGAAAATATAGCATTGTTTAATTGACAGCTTACGCAATACTACTAATGCCTTAGCTTTAAATATAAACTGCCTTTGTGGATTTTAAATGGATTATCTCCTTTAATCCTCACAGCCTCCTCTAAGGACAACAAGTTGTAAAGTGATACTGGAAACTTCAGTATGACAGTTTTTTGACAGCATCATTATCATTAAAGTCATAAAAAACAGTATATGTGTTGCAATGGAAAATTGGCAGCTTGTTGGTACAGGGGAAAAATAGCTTCCTTATATACTTATAATCAAAAGATACCTATGATGTTGATTGGATCCTCCCCAAAGAAATAATTGTAAGGTGCTCATCATTAGCCATTGGTTCTCCTGGATGTGTAGAATTAAATTAAGACTGTTGTAATAGGTATCTTTTGGACTACCGACCACAACTGTTTTGGTAAAATACAAAGGAAAGAGAAAAAGACCACAAATACATTCTGTTTTTTCATCATTTTGCTGAAGGTCAGCTCAGAAATCATTATCTGAAAACCTGTATAATGATTAATGTGTTTAGTCCTTAAAATTAGGTTGACACTGCTGAGTTTTAAATTATGTGCTTAATTAATGAATTATTAATTTCCTGCATATTTTCAAAATTATTTAAGAGGGCATATCAGCATGCACATGGGGCATATAAATTAAAAATAAAAATCAGTACACTAATGCTTTCTTTTCTCCGTACACTGCTTTCCAAAATGTGGTCTTTCTTTCTTGTCCTTTAATGGTATTTTGGACATATTTTTTTAATACTCTAATCACTTTCTGTTACAAAATGCTTTTAAAAAAATTTTTCAGTCCATTAGAAAACATCAAACTTGAAATCAAAAGAAATCTATTTCTGTCACTCCCCCACTCCTTGCCCCTCTCATGTCTCCTCCCTCCCCCCTTCCACACTCTCCACCCTTGCAGCATAGACATGAGCTGGGACCGTACTTTCTTGGAGTGGAGAGTTGTGAGGTCTTAAATGCTTTTTCCAAGATGGGTACCCAGGAGGAACATTCATGGCATTAGTAGCCATTTTATGGAAATAGGCACATATTTATGTTGTGAGATATCCAGAACTTTGTTTTGGTTTAATCTGTTTCCGTCAAAAGTCTCTGAGGATGTGGTGGCCCTTATTCGTATGGACATGTACTGATTTCTTGAGGTGGTGGGTTCAGATTCAGCTTGACATTTACACCCCAAGTTTCTTTTTTATATCAATGTACTCTAGGTAGGTGATATAACCTCAGATTAAAATTCAGAAAAATCATTTTTTGCATGTATGTGTATGGGTGTGATCCATTTGGCATCTCTCTGAGGGTCTGGATTACCACAGGATTTATCATATTTCTCTGTGTGGTGATTCACTGAGTTTTGAAATATTAATCATGCTGGCTTCTCTAGTTCTCTCCGAGTGAATCAGAGCTCACATGGGCATAAATAAAGGCCATGAACTGATCTCCACAGAGATAGGATGTGGTGGTGAATTTGGGGGTAGGGTGGAAGAAAACTTGTGGATGAATGTGTATTAGTGCTTTTTGTTCATGGAACCATACTAAATATTAATTATTATATTTTGCAAGAAATGTAGTAGTATATCTGTGATGGTTAGGCTAATGTGGTTAGGCAACTCAGCCAGGTAATTTGTGTCCAGGTGTTTGGTCAAGCAAGCACTGGGCTAATTGTAATACAAGAACATTTATGGACTTTGGTCACAAGTGACTTTACTGGGTTGATGGCTGATTACATCTGCATCAATCAGGGAGATTGCATCAGCAATGGATGACATTTTTATCCAATCAGTTGAATGCCTTAAAAGGGGAAGTGATTTTAGCATTCAAAGAAAATTTCCCAGCTCGTCTTTGGACTGCTAACTTCTCCCCAAAACTTATCAAGGCCCTTTCACCAGACTTTCATTGGAGCCCCTGGTTTGCAGCCTTCCTGCGGAACCTGGACTTGTGCATCCCCACGCTCGTGTTAGAGACTCTTATAAAATCTCATATTATTGACAAATATCTCCTATTGATTTTGTTTCCCTAGAGAACCCTGACTAATACAGTATCTATATTGGTAACATAATTAAAATAATATGATATGGCTCAAAATGTATAATTTTGATCAGTAAATATGCTTCGTATATGTCATTACTTGTATATCACATTTAGTGTTTGGTATTCTAAGATAATATCAGACCCATTGTAATTAAATCACACAGATTATTATGCCATTCATAAAATTAGCAAGCAAGCTATCCTTGGCTAGCTTGCATCCCAGCTTTGTTTATATAAATATTTTGAGGTACATATTAAACACCATTTATTCCATGAAGTTTCCAAAAAGATGTAAAAATATGGATGGGTAGATAGATGTGGATATAGACATCATATCTTTTCTTCACACTTGGTAACTTCTTTCACCTTTTTATTTATCTTATATCTGTTTATCTGATTCAAGTCAATTTAACATGCAGCTCAAATCAGATTTATTTCTACATTCTGAATGTAAGGTTATGTAGCTCCTGCCAACTACTCCCACCTGTCATTTGAAAAAGAGAAGAACCATCAAAAAGGTGACAAGAAGGGAAATAAAATTCTGATTTTCACATAATATTGATTTCATTACTCTTTTATAACTATTAAATATCAAATCACATTATGAAAATGTTTTCTTAGAGGGCATAGGTGGCCTGAAAGTACATTTTTTTGTGGCTTAACTCCATGCTTAAACAGCCTATTAAATAGAATGATTATGTAATTTATTGTCCAAACCAGACACTTTTAAGAGTGGAAAGGGGAACTATTAATCATCAGTCAGGACAACAGGGGAAAACAAGAATGCCTTGGGAAACCCAGTATGTAGGCAACCTACTGAGAAACCCCACACCCAGGGCTTTCTGCTCCCTCCCCCCCTTATCTGACGCCAGGTAGGTGCTCTAAGATCCAAGCTTCATTCTTGTCTTTGTAACTCTAATGTTTTCCTCCTGTCTTTCTTTACCTGGCAAAGTTCAGTTGGGTGGCCTCCTCCTTCAGAATCCCTTTCCTCATCCTTCCCCTTATTGCATCCCTTGAAATTGGCTTAGGCTGGCTGCCTCTTTCCTGCACTAAGGCTGAATTGAGCAGCCACTAAGTACCTGCTGGGTTTTCCTTGGTGCTGGGTTTTGTAAGGACACATTTCCTTCTTGACAGGATAATTATTTGATTATACTGATTATATGTTCTTCATGCACAGTCCCCCATTCCAGGCTGATTGCTCTCAGAGTTTTATTATAGAAATGCCTTGAGGCATAGTTAGTTTTGTAGAGAGAAAGTGCTTTGTGTGTTTTAAGAGCACTGATTTTTGTTTTTTGAAAGCAGTGGCATAGAACCCTGACCCACAAGTTTATGCCTTAAACAATGAGAAATTATTTCCTACCGATATTCTACAAAGATGCCAATGGCTGAAGAAGAGGAAGGAGTAAAAGGGGAAGCAGAAAAGTTAGAATAGTGGGATCTCTGAAAAATAGGCCTCATCCCTGTTACCCTTGAACAGGGTCCTTGAGATACAGTTGAAAAATGCAGGTACCTTTGACGATTGAAAGGGAGAGGGAACTTAATCCATGTCCCAGATGGGAGCCTGGGAAAACAATGTGTTCTCACCATCATTAAATCCAACATGCCGTGGTGGCAGTAGAGTATATAGGGTGGCATTACATAACAAAGCAGTAGGTTCAGAATCAAACCCCCAAATCTCTTGCAGCCCCTGAGAACTGTCATAGATCAACCAAATTCCCCATGGCCCTGAAAGGGTCAAAGAGGTAACTCAGAGATGCCAGTGAACTCTGGGAGACCTTGAAGTGTAGTGAGGACACAGAGGATCCTGTAAGGAGACAGGTTCCGAGACAGACTGGGATGTAGACTTCTCAGTGGGAACAGGCAGGGGTAGCTGCCTCTGTCCAGGAAGAGAGTGATGATTCGCTGAGCTCCTGACACTCTTATACTCCCATGCCATCCCCCCACCTGTCCTCTTGAGGTGAATAAAGCACAAAAATGACTCTCTTAATTTGCATGGATGATATTTGCCAAGAGTTGACTAAATACAAGATTAAAATATAGATTATGTTGAGTTAATATTAAAAAAGTAACAGAAGCTGTGTTTTCTGTACATCTGGCTATAGAACATGAAAATGAAGCAGCTTCTCAAGTTGAGAGAGAAAGGAAAGAGCAAGAACTAGCAGACACTATGTAGCTATAATTTGCCTGGATTTGTGTTTGGTACTTCACACATGTCATCTCATTTATGCTTCATGATAACTTATCTATTTAGTGTCTTATCCTGAATTGCCACAAAAAGTATGGTTTCATTCAACGTCTTGCATGCACATTGTTTATTTTGTGAAGTAATCCTGAGGAACACATGCAGGGGGCTGGAAAGAATGAGTCAGGGATGGAGAGGAAACCAGTCGTAAGTGTCTTGTAGAGCTGATCCTTGATGTGGGCAATAGGAGTTGGGCATCTGATGGGTTGTGGGGGAAGTGCTTCAAATTTGTGCCCCCAGGGGCCTGAAGATGGGATCCTTTGTCCATCAGCTCTTATCCCTGATTGCTCATCAGTTCTACACTCCCTCTCACTTCTAAGTTTGCACACATGTCTGATTGACTGAATTGGCCCCCTCAGTGTTGCTCTCAAGACTGGCAGAAAATCCTGGGACAGAAAGTGGGATATTGGTAGAGCAGACACATCTTAGGTTATGTCTGAGCACAGCTGGTTGCCCCAGCAAGGGCCACAATAAACTTAGGTATAGAGGATGTAAGGTGTGGGATAGAATTTTCCCTTAGGTCCAGGGCTGACTTTGTGGGAGCATGACCACAGCAGTTGCACAGGGTCTCATGCTTATTTTGGGGTTTCATGCTCTGTGAACACTGTACCGAAATTTTTATACATTTTATTTTTCAATTTGTCTTTTGTAAGCAAAGCCGGACGGGACAGTGGAGCATGCTTTGGGGCTAAGAGTCCCATCTCCCACTGCCTTCCTGCTTTCATAACATGTGTTGTTGGCTGCCTAGGAGGCTGGCTGCCTCTCCCAGCCCTCAGTCATGAGACGTCAGGTGCCCCCTGTCTCAGGCAATGACCAGGTTGTATTGGTAAGTGGAGGTGGGAGGTCCACGTTCTGCCACTGTTGTCTGCCCCAGTGGCATGGGCACAGGGAGAGCAAGGGCCAGGCGCACCCCATAATGTCTTGGAAGGCAACGAGGTGGTGGCATGCCGTGAGGCATTTGGCAGTAGCGTCAACAAGGGCCTCTGCATGTCCCCATCCAGGTACCAAGCACATCTAGCAGAGAGGTTGGGATTCATCCATCTGCAGTGGTTTGGGGCAGTGGTACCAGGGGAAGGGGAGACTGACTTTCCCACTCTCCTGGGTCTACATTTTCATTTTGCTCTGGACCCTGCAATTAAGAAGGAAGAGTATACAACTAGGTTAAAATGTGCTTAAAGTCACAGGTATTAAGTGGCAAAGATTCTAGTCCCGCTGTGTCTTACTCTGAGGTTGTGTTCTGCTTGCACCACTCTGCCCACGGTGCTAATTTATATTCACCTATAGTCGTGCTCAGCGCAGCCAGCAGTGCAAAGTCTACTAAAGTAAATTCCCTAGAAGGCAGTTAAACAGGGAAACCAGGGAACAAAATGGGTATATGATCTCAAGGCAAAGAACACACAGGCATAAAGCAGGTTCTGATGTGTTCTATGGATGAGGTCTCTTTTTAAAGAAATTCTTACGGAGACCGTGTTGGTACCCCGGATAGGTTAAGTGCAAGCAAGGGTGTCCACCTTTGAGGCAGGTACCATTCGGCCTCATGATGACCTTTGGTAAAAAGTGCCATCATCTGCCTCTAGTGAGATAGTGCACTGTATTGTTGGGGTGATTTTTGGATCATATTCATGTATTTTGTACTATATTTTATCATTTATTTGTCTGTCTTGACTTGATGTACACCACAGCTTTGGGAGAATAAATGGTTAAAAATAGTTAACACAGTTTCTCTATTTTATGAGCATAAAATGGTATATTTGAGGCTTTTCCCAGTTGGTAACAATAATGGTTTAGATTAATGTAATTAAAAACAGGACCCAATTAAGTTTGAAATATTCATCCAACTCCTCTTCCTCACAACATAGACATTAATTTTTGTTAAATCTGCCTATTACTGATAAACATAAATTTGTCATACAATATGCATTAGGGAAAAAATCAACAAAGCAACACCGAACATTCTCTGGGTTTGTTATATGCCCTCATCTGTAGTGGTATTGGTATTAGTTTATTGATTCATCACTTGACTTATCAAACGATTCCATAGAGGAGTTCATGACTAGTCTAAATGGCTTACCTATTCCAGTGAATACTTTACATTTGAATGGATATGATTTATGCATTGAAAATGTAAAGCCTTGGAGAATAACACAAATAATTGCTAACTTATTGCAAATTTTGTACTCTCAATAATATTCTAAATCATGTGACAGTATTGTAGTAAGATTAATACCAATCACTTAATATTTGACATAATTTGAAGTGTTTGAATATTCTTATTTCTACATAAATAATTCATAGGAAAAATTATTTTATTCTTGAAATTTAACTGAGCAAATAAAATTTTTTCTTATATAGAATTTTACTTCCCTTAACTAAGGTATAGAATGTGGCACTGAGTCTATATTCCTTAGACTTACTCAAGAGCCATTTACAGGTATTTGGGGAAGTTGTCATATTAACAAATATTCTATTCTTGTTAAGATGCTTTAGTAAAAATTGTCAGATACTTCAATTTATGCCCCCAAATTTCCCATGAATGAAATCATAATTTGGCATGCAATAATATTTAAATTTCAAGAGCCTAAAAGCTACTTCTCCAGTAGCTTGATTTATATATTATAAAGCATGTTCATAAGATCCATTCCATGTCAGCTATATATCATCATTTTACATTAAAGAAACTAAGACTCAGAGAAGTTGATTTCCTAGCCTAAGGTCACATTGCTCATAAGTAGTAGAATAACACCATAAACTCTAACTTTAAACCACATGACTTACATTTTTTATTTTACTTATTATTATGCTTTCTTGGGAGTATGATCAGTGACTTAATTAATTTGTCTAAGTGTTCTAATCTGGGGATAATAGTTTTACTATTTTCAGGAGAAAAAGTTGGCATTAGTGCTCCTTTTATAACCTTCAAATCCTTCACCCCAACTTTGAACCTAAACTAATTCAAAAGGATCTACAATTGGGAAGATGGGCCATCTATCATCACAGGAACTGACAGTGCAAACTTACATGTGTACCCAGTCTTGCTATATTTTCTTTTTGGAAGATTGCTTATGATATTTCAATATCATGGGTAGGGTACACTATCATCTCAGGTGTATAAGGTTTTGGGGCAATACTTCTTAAAAATTCTTCTGCATCAGAATCCCCTGTAGAAACTGTTAAAACACGGATTCCTGGTGCTATCACCACAGATTCACTAACTCTGGGAATTTGCATTTACAATCAGCTGCCAGTTGAAGCTGATGCTGCTGGTGTCGAGAACAAAACCAGCAATATTGTGTTCTAAAATATGTACACTGCCTCGTTACATCTTATTCCTTATTTTTCTGAGAAATGTCATGACTCCATTTAGAATGTTTATTGAAACAAAGTAAAAGCTTCAAATAATTATTGGGGAACGTCTTTCACTGTGAGCATTTCTTTTGTTATAATTAAGCAAATGTAAGTCCTCTCAATTAAAAAAAAAAAAGAATAACTGCCTTTTCTACCCTTATCCCCTGAATCCTTCCTTTTGTCTAAAGGCCACCTTGAAAATATCTCAAATGAGTGATCAGTTTGCAAGAGCTAAGGTTGTTTTTTTTTTTGTTCCAAGTCTAGCTTTCCAAACACAGCAACTTCTTAATCTACATAGTAGCTGATAAGCTCTTATTTGTTTAGTGACATTAAATCAACATACAATTTTATCTGTTGTAGCAGAAAGGAGAGTAATTATTAAACCATTACGGCTGGAAAACATACTGTATTTTTGAGGATGGGCACAGCTGGGGTTGCACACCACCTCCAGCACCAGATGCTCCATTTGCTGTCATTTGTTCTAGAATTATTTACAAACATGGCTGGGTGAGCAGAATGGTGGGGAGGTGCCAAGCGTTCATATGATTTCAAAATTTGTTAATTTTCATAAATGAATCATTTAAATGGCTTAAAATAGGGAAAAAGTGGAACAAAAAAGGTAAAGAGGAAGAAGGTCTTCATGCCGCTTCATTCTCACCCTCCCCCAGCAAGGAAATAATTTAAATTTCTCAAATAGTCTTTCAAAGCTGTTTATGCATAAATAAGTAAATATAAATGTAGAGTCCATTCCACTTTTTAAAATCACTAGTAGCATCAACCTATACGCTATCCTGGAACTTGTTATCTGCTTTTAATAATATATCTTGGAGACTTTTTTTCACACAAAGAGCTGCTTAGTGTTCCATTGCATGAACTTTTCGTGATCTCCTTAGTCAGGCACCTGTTTATGGACATTAACAGGTAAATGGTAACAAGTAAACATTTGCTGGAACAAAGCATTTCCATTTAGCATGGTGTTAAAAAATGTTTAATTTTTTACTTAGGTCATTTCCCCTCTATGTGATTGAATCTTGTCAAAGAATAATCTTCATACTACATTAAAGGAATACACTGTCCACATTTTGTTCTTATTTTAAAATTTTCAATGATGTAATTTCATCTATTGGGCAAATTTCTAGAAGTAGAATTTATTATTCAACAAACATAAGCTTTATAATTTTGGTGGAAATCAACACATTTCTCTCAAGGGAACTGTGACAGTTTGAGATTATTTATGAATTCCAAAAAGAGAAAGATTGTTTGTAAACTAATCTATTCCTTTGGGTGGGATACCCTTTGATTGTATTAAATTCAGTGAGGGGTCTCTGATGAAGTTTACTTGATAAATTCAATTTAGGGCTTCTGATTGGGCTATATCAGTAAGGGATAACTCAGATTAGGTCCCAGCCCCCTTGCTGGGGTCCAATATAAACAGACACTCCATCAAGAGACATGAGAAGACACACAAGAGGGGAGAACTTTGTCATTTTGATCCTGCCATGTGACAGAAAATAGAAGGCTCAAGCAGCAAAAGCCCCGGGGAGATGTGGAGCATTGCCTGATAGCTTACAGCTGACCTTAGGAAGAGAGCTGACACTGGTACTGGAAGCCCAGAGGGGAAGGCTGAAATCTGGCAGAGACCACCCACCGTCTTGCTGCAACATATGGCAGCTGACTTTGGTGAGAAAGTAACTCTTATGGTACCTTAAATTGGACTTCCCACAACCTTGAGACTGTAAGCTTTTACCCCAAATACATACTTTTTAAAAAAGCCAACAGATTGCTGGTACTTTGCATCTGTACCCCTTTGCAGACTAATATGTGAAGTGACATAGTTTCCATAACCATAAGCAATGTGTAAGAACGCACTCCTTCCCAATTGCTAAATTAGTCATCAAATTTTTGGGTTTTTAAATACTCTACTGGGTAAGACATTGCATCTCGATGTAGATTTAATTTTCATGTCTCTTATTATGAGTGACAAAGATTATTTTCTTAATATGTTTAAAATCCTTATGTCTTCTTCAGTTTGAATTGCCTATTTATATACAATGCCTGATTTTTGTGGGGTGGGGTTGGGGCTATTGATATGTTGGTGTCTTTTTTTTTTTAAATATTCGGGAGATTAGTAATTTTCCCACTTTGTTTATAAAGGGCATGCTATGCAGACATTTTCACTTTTTATGAATTGGTTTTAATAACCCTTTCTTTTATGATGTCATCAGTTAACAAAGGGTAACATTACACTTCTGTACATTTATGGGGTCAGCACAACATTTGCCCAGATTATCTGGTTTACTACAACTTGAGATTCTTCCCTCCCAAGATAAGATAGCTTTCAGTGAATCAGCTGTTTGCTTGTGACCTGCACGCAGTCTTTCTTTCTCTGCTTTTCTGAACCATATCGGGTCCAGGAGGGTTTTGCTGCAAA
>PVKH010040246.1:0-11115 GCA_004027955.1 Chaetophractus vellerosus | reverse complement strand
GGCCACGTCAGTATGGCATTGAGCCCTGCGCCTTGGTGGGTGGGGTGTCGAAGATAAAAGATGCGACAAAGGCCAGTGTTGGAGCAGTTTTGCATTGGAGTTCCCCAGGGAAGTAGAGTACAGAGGAGCTTGGCCCTGAGGAAAGAGAGAAGGCCCTGGGAAGAGAAGCAAGGCATTTGCCTGATAGTCTACAGCTGGCCTTGTGGCACAAAGCAAGCATGAACCCAGAGAGAGGCAAGCCCTGGGAAGAGAGGAACCCAAGAAGCCTGAACCCTGGCAGATGTCTGCAGCTGTCTTGTTCCAACATGTAGCAACAGACTTTGGTGTGAGAAGAAACTTAGGCTTTATGGCCCAGTAACTGTAAGCTTCTACCCCAAACAAATACCCTTTAGAAATACCAACCGATTTCTGGTATTTTGTATCAGCATCCCTTTGGCTGACTAATACAGCTTTTGAGACACTTTTTGAGACAAGTTTGATCTTAGAGTTTATACAGAGGAAGTATAAACTCTATATAGCAAGTAAGTGGGGAAAAGTCTGAGTCGTTTCATATGTTACACAAGTGTGTGATGTTCTGTGGGCAGTGAGGTGATGATGAAGGGGGTAAGGGTTTTAGATTATGATTTTTAGAAAATGGTTCAATTCTGTATCAGTTTTTAGGAAGTTAAGCAAATGCTTTGCATGCTGATAGGTGAGGTTTACCTGTAGCCACCTGGACTACAGAGAAGAACTTATTGCACGTCTGCTCTCTGGTGGACTGTTTTAGGACCAAGCTTGATTTTAAAAATGCTAAGTATCACCCTCTCAGAACCTGCAATTCTGACCTGACCCAAAATTGAGACATGGAAACTTATTTTAGACTTGGGTAGTGAGGGGGAATTTTGCCAGCATATTCCTGTTATTCTTAAAACCAAAACCTTTGCAGAGTACTAGAATAAAAACATTGTGTCACCACTGACTTATTTTATACTCAAAGACAGGATTTTTGTTTAAGCAAATTGGCTGATGCTTGGTAGCTGTTCAGATGTTTGTGGAGTGGCAGTCACATTTCTGACCAGTTATTTGAAGGTGGTGAATAACAAGAACAGTCTTGCAGACGCTATTTTGACCATGTTTGGCTATGTTGTCTTGTCCCGATGACTTTTAGTGTTTTCCTTAAGATCTCTGACGTGAATAGTTTGTTTTTTCTTTCAGTGGTGAATGGAGAGTATTTTCAGGCAATGAGTTGGGAGCCCTTTTGGGCTGGTGGCTCTTTACCTCTTGGAAAGAAAAGAACCAAGATCCCAGTGCCCTCAAAGACACATACATGTTATCCAGCACTGTCTCCTCCAAAATCTTGCGGGCCATTGCCTTAAAGGAGGGTTTTCATTTTGAGGTAAGGTGTTGGTGAGATGTGCTCCTTTCCCTTTCTTTGCTCTGTGGATGGTCTAAGGCATGTCTTTATTTTTGGATTTTCCCTTTAGGAAACATTAACTGGCTTTAAGTGGATGGGAAACAGAGCCAAACAACTAATAGACCAAGGGAAAAATGTTTTATTTGCATTTGAAGAAGCTATTGGTAAGAAGTGATAATGGTGGTGATGGAATCGATTAATATACAGAACGTAAATAAATGGGAAAGGGATTTGAATTTGGGCTCAAAAGGTCAACAGTGAAAACCAAGTCCATACATTTTACTTTGCTTTTGCTTCTGTGATGCTTGCGTAACTGTTCCTTGGGTTGAGCCGTCTTACTCTAGCATCTCAGAACTTTTGTTTTTCCTAAAAGGAATATCTTACCATATCCAAGCCATTAATTTAAAAAGGGGAATGCTTTCCCCAGATGACTGAAAGCAGTGATGTTCTGTATCTGGCTGCTGGAAGCTTAGGAATCCACCTGTTTGGGGAGTTGCAGTGTTCCCTGATATGCAGGCTGAATATTTCCACCCCCTTCTGAAATCACGACATGAGGATCTATGCTGAGGTCTGTGAGGAGGAAGGAGGTGGCACGGTTGTGGTGCTGCGAGCCCAGCCAGAGTGCCTGGAAAACCCTTGTCTGAGATTGTTTGCCAGTGGGAGCAGAAAGGAGAGCTAGCTGTAGAAATTTAAATTCAGATATTGGTGCGGGGAATATTTTAGCCATGAGTTTAGTAAAAACGATTATACATTATACTTATCATACAATCCATATTCTTCTGATTCATCTGTATATCTCTTGCAGCACAAACACATTATTTGTTTAGTTTAGTGAATGAAAGGAATAGTGCAGCTTTTGCTCTTTTGTTATCAGATTTGGCAGGCTTGACTTTCTACAGCTTTTTATTTTTTAAAACTGAGGATTTTTCCCTCCTAGATTTTCTTACGTTCATTTATCAAATATTTATTGCATATCTGCTATGCAGAGCCTCGAGAATGGATGGCACTGGCCTCAGCTATAGCAGCTTATATTGATCGAGTTGGGGAGATGCAGTCAGTAGCTACACAAAGGAGTTTAGGCCAGGAGTCGAGATGATTAGTGTGAGTAACAAGAACTATTGGTATGCAGAGAAGAAAACGTGGACTAGAACAATTGGAAAGCATTTCATGTGCAGTGGAGCGACGTGGACCGGACCCAGCAAATGGGCATGATTTGGCTGGGCCGGAAGATCTCCCTACAGGTTCTCCAACAAATACTTCTTAAAGGCGTGCTACGTGCTAGGCATTGGGCTAGATTCTTAAACCCGTGGTGGCAAATGAGAAGCGTCCACACACTCAATGCTGCATGACCTCTCACGTGCGCTAGGCAGATGCATTCACAAATGCGACTGTAACCCGCTCCTGAGGCTGTATGTGTGGTGCATGTTTTCTGCAGGCTACATGTGCTGCCCTTTTGTTCTGGACAAAGATGGAGTCAGTGCCGCTGTCATAAGTGCAGAGTTGGCTAGCTTTCTAGCAACCAAGAATCTGTCTTTGTCGCAGCAGCTAAAGGCCATCTATGTTGAGTAAGTTTCTGCTGACTGTTTAATTAAAGTAATATTTTTAATGTTGTATTATGCTCTTGTACATGAGATACTAATTTTTTCTAATGCTCTTTCTTTGGTTATGAGTCATATTCCTTACTAAAACTAAATAAGCACTCACCTTTTCCTTTTGATGTTTAACCATTTATTAATAATTATTGCTGATTACTTTAAAATTACTATATTCCAAGTTTGATAAAGCAAGACATGAAGTTACTCTATAACATTTATTTATTTATTTATTTTAAGATTTATTTTATTTTATTGATTTCTCTCCAACCCCTCGTTGTTTGCACTTGCTGTGTCTGTTCGTCTTCCTTGTTTCTTTAGGAGGCACCAGGAACCGAACCCAGGACCTCCAGTGTGGGAAGGAGGCGCCTAATCGCTTGAGCCACCTCTGCTCCCTACTCTATAACATTTAAATTATTTTTTTGTGACTTGCTAACAGTTGTTTGGTTATAAGCAGGTGCAATATTCTTTGAGATACATAATTATTGAATATATGTGAGTATAAGGCAGAGTCCCATTTTCCCAATGAGGAGATAATAAGAAAAAGTTTTGGCCAACTTCGATATATAAGGATGCAGATATTTTTAGGGATGTAGATGAAATAGTCCAGTCTTTTCTAACAATATTTAGTTTATTATTTTAGCTTTACAAAATATATTAATTTAGAAATATGGCAGTTTGTCCATGTGATGCTTTATTGCTCCTTTGACATCAGTGTCTTCTTTGTTAGCCATTTTCACTTCTGCTTAAATAAAAGAGAATAAAACACCTCCTGCATCTGTGTATGATGATGTCATCAAAGATTTTTTATCCCAAGCCATAAGTACCCATTTGCTTATATAAGACTAGCATAGTCCTTATTCTCATCCTATATTTGTGACCTACACAAAATATCCACTTACCACATTCTATTTTAAGTGATTTTTAAGAGACCTCTTTGTGGTGAAAATTGGACACTTTGGTTATAAGGTCATACTCCTTAGAAAAGTTATTAAAACTATTTATATCTTTTTCTTTTTTGGCCAATCTCATTAGGCAATTTCTAATAAGCACCCCAGCCTAATATTAATTGGGATTATTTTAGGCTAATGCTAACTTCCCAAGCACTGAGCACAATAGGGCAGCAATAATAAAAAGGAGAGAAGAAAAAAGAAATACAATGAAAGGTATTAATATGGCTTGGTGTCTGAGTGGAGGTCAGGGAACAGAGAGGCAGAAGACTAAAGTTCTGAGCCAGGGTAATTGAGAAGATAGATTTATATTAATGTAATATAAACTTTGATTTAGGTTTTTACATGTTAGGTTTGACAGGACAGCTGAGCGGAGAGTCTAGCCAAGTTAGAGGTCAGCAGCTGAAGCTCAGGGGAGAGAGTTCAAGAGGGGAGGTGCACAGTGTTAGACATTGTGTGGAATTGAAGGTTGCTGCAAATGGAAAGACCATCCATTCCAGTGATTATAAGCCTGTTGGTGATCATAATAATAGGGTTTGACAGAGTTTCCGCAGATGTAACTCCTCCCTGCTATGATTTTTCTAGATGCATGAGGGTGGTAGATAAAAGAGGGACTCCGCTTTCTGATTTTCCTACTGGAACCATCCAGATGGAAATTTTTGATGGAAATTTTACTAGTTGGTGAATCAAGGCTGGGACACATAGTTTATATGAGTATTTGTCGGTTTTAATGATATGAACACAGATTTTTCTTCCTCACTGTGTGTGTACTAGGGACTCAGAAAGATTATGTTTAATAACACACAGAGGCTTTTAAGCCAGCTGAGTAGGCCAAGGGTCCACAACTTTTTCTGTAGGCCAGATAGTAAATATTTTAGGTTTTAAGGACCATCAGTCTTTGTAGGAAAACTGCCACAGACAGTACATAAAGGAATGGGTGTGGCATGGCTGCATTCCAGTAAAAAAATTCACAAAAACTGGCTGCAGGCTGAGCTTTGTTTGCCCTCTCCTGGGGTGGATTAGTAAACATCTTTAATGCAAAATTATTTCTTTGAAGCTAGTTATGGTTGTTCCATTTCTTTTTGAATATGCTAATTGATACATGCCCTATGTACACTTTGGAGAATTATTTGTTCCTCATTTACATGTACTGTATTTGTTTTGATAGGTATGGCTACCATATTACCAAAGCTTCCTATTTTATCTGCCATGATCAAGGCACCATTAAAAAATTATTTGAAAACCTTAGAAATTATGATGGGAAGAATAATTATCCAAAAACTTGCGGCAAATACGAAGTTTCTGGCATTAGGGACCTTACAACTGGCTATGACGATAGCCAACCTGACAAAAAACCTGTGAGTAATATACTTTTATCAATTAAACTCTTTTCTATTTCTTTTTTTAATACTTTGAATAGCTTTAATCTATTTGACCATATAATTCATTGAAGCTGTTTTTAGACATGTAAGCATTATTATAAATAAGTTATAAAAATATATAGAAGGTTAAAAATCATGCGCTAGAGCTAAAAGGGATCTCACTGGTCATCTAAGCTAACTCCCTCCTTGAACATGTAAGAAATTAATACTCGGAATTGCAGGGCCTGCCTGTGGCCACACAGCTAGTTGGTGACGGTTGGCAGTAGAATCCAGGTCTACTAATTCTGGATCTCACTTTTCCTCTACACCGTCAGTTCTCAAACATTTTTTTCCCTCATGGCTCAGTTTTACTGAATTTATAAAGTCGCTACAATGCTTTAAAGAAGCATAATTTTCATAACAAAAATATATATATTTTTAAAGACATTTTGGCATTTGGAAAAGAAAAACCTGGTTGGCCGGTTGACACGCAGAGTGCTGGACCTCATCCCGGAGCTCCCGATAGAGAAGGTCTGGGATGGGGGTTGAGAATTTGCCTTTCTGGTGTGTTCCCAGATGCGGCGGAAGCTCTGGGCCCCACTTTGAGGACCTCTGCTCAATATCATGATACTTGCCTCCTGGTTAGTTTTACCCTACTCTCTGAATGGAAGGGCTTGTTAGCGGTAAAGCTTGAGTGTGCATTCTTCATACCATGTGGACTGGAGTAAAAAAAAAAGGCCCAAATGTGGCAGAAGAGTATTATTAACTGTGATAGAGGATAGAAGAAAGAGAATAAAAATATCCTCATGGGCTATAGTTAGTAGTAATATTTTGATGATGCTCTTTCATAGTTTATAGCAAATGTTTCACAACGATGCAAGGTGTTGGTGGTGGGGTGATATATGGGAGCCCTGTATGATCATATGCATATTTATTTGGTAAGTTCACAACTTTCACTATACATTTACTGTTTATGTATGTGCATGTATGAATGATATACTTTAATAAAAATTTTTTTAATGAAAAAGAATATCCTTATGGGGTATTAGACATTTTCTTTGATATTTACTTTTGTGTGTGTGTGTGTGTATATATATATATATTTTTTTTTTTTTTTAAAGATTTATTGATTTACTTTTATTGCTGTTTTTTTGTGTGTGTCCATTTGCTGGGCAATTCTCTGTGACTGTTTCCTGCCCTCTCTCTTCATCCTTCTCCTGTCTTCACCAGGATTTGATCCTGGGAAGCGCTGATGTGAGAGGGAGGCGTCCTACCGCCTGCGCCACCTTAGTTCCTGGTTTTTCGGCACGTCTCATCTTGGCTCTCCCTTGTGTCACTCTCCTGTTACATCTTGCTCCATGGCTTGGTGGGGCTTTGCCGCACACCCGCTTGTGGGGCCTGATGGCATACCAACGCGCAAGGCCTGGGGGGCTCACCCGCTTGCGGGGCCTGGTGGGCCGCGTGCCTTCTATATTTTTCTTTATTTTTACCAGGAGGTCCCGGGGATCGAACCCAGGTCCCTCCATATGGGAGACGGATGCCCAATGATTTGAGCCACATCTGCCCCCTGTATATATTTTTAATTTCATCAAAGTAATGTCTCACACAGTATCTTTTTAGAAGTTAGTAGGGTTATGATAAAATATGGGAGCCCCAGCTCCTGCCCTCCTCACTGCCCAAGACAACCACCTTCCACTCTTGGTTCCTTCTGGTACTTACCATGAACTTTCTAAATAATATGCACATACAGTAAATTTTCAAAATTATGCCAACATGTTTATAACATAAAACATGCCTTTTTAACCATTTTTAAGTGTACAATACCTCCCCGCCTTCCATTACTAAAATGTTTTCATCACTCAAAACAGAAATTCTATATTCATCGAACAATAACTCCTCATCCCATAACCCCCCAGCCCCTGGGAACCTCTATTCAACTTTCTGTCTCTAAGAATTTGCTTATTCTAGATATTTCATATAAATGGAATCATACAATATGTGTCCTTTTCTGGCTCCTTTTATTTAGCTTAAAGTTTTTAAGGTTCATCCACATCCACATGTATCAGAACTTCATTTCTTTTTATAGCTGACTAATAGTCCATTGTATGGATATACCCCATTCTTCTGTTGATGGACCTTTGGGTTGTTTCCACTTTGGGGCTATTGTGAACAATGCCGCTGTGAGCATTGGTGAACAAGTATCTGTTTGAATCAGTTCTTTAAGGTATATATCATATGATGATGTTTTGACTTATCAGTGTTAGACTTGATTGATTTTCTAATATAAAGTTAAGAAATTAGCTCTTCCCACGTCCCACACTCTCCCTTCTTTCTTGTCCTGTTCAATACACTTAGGTCACAACTTTTGGTTAAATCAGATTCCGTGCTTGTGTTATCCTGATTAGTAACTGTTTCCTGCTTAGCTAAGTAATGTATTTTGTTTAGGTTTCCCTAATTTGTATAACTAATTATTTTTCCTATAATTGATAGTTGCTTTTTTCTTGCATTGGCTTAATTTTCTATGTAACCATCACCAATTCTTCAAATGCCTCCCAGTGTGGTTTTCCACGTGGTCCAATGATGCAGCTATTCCATTGGCTCTGTTTTATTTCCAGTGACCTCTCTCTTGGCCACTCCATCCTGGTGGACCTCTGCTCTCTGGGCCAGCTGCACAGCTGTCATCCTGGAAATGCCCCTAGCCACTCTCCAGGGTTGCGTCTCTGCTCCTGGATCCCATGTTTTCCTCTTTCCATATTTATTTTCCTAGATCATATCTTCTAGTAGTTTCCTGAGAAAAAGTGAACGGAAGACAAATAGTTGGAGACCTTTATGAAGCTGGTAATGTTATTCTACCCTCATGCTTTATTGACTCTCAGTTTTTACAGCAATTGCTCCAATGCTTAGCTTCCAGTGTTCTTTTTGAGCATCGTTCATTCAACATATAGTTGATGTAATGGCATACTTGCCCAGTCCTTTCCTTGCAACGTGTTGTTATTTGTCCTCTCTGGGAAGATTTTAGGAAATTTTCTCTGTAGCTCAGGTTCTGAAATTTCAGTGACATGCTTTAGTATGGGTCGCTTTCCATTCATTTTTCTGGGTACTTGGTGAGGCACTTCTGTGCTATAGAGTAATTTCTTTTAGTTCTGAGAAGTTTTCTTGGTTTTGCATTGGGGAAGGGCTAGTTGCCTTTTTAAATAACATCCTCCTCTCCTATTTTGTTCTCCCTTTCTTGCAGTGTTCTTAATTAGATGCTTTCTCCAGGACTAATGCTCTACTTTTCTTGTATCTTCTAGTACTATTTTTGGAATATTTCCTCAGTGTTTACTTCCAATAGTTTTGTTAAATGTTTATTTCAACTCTTATTCTCTAATTTCTTAAAAATAACATCCAATTCTTGTTTCATGTATATAATATCCCCTCTCTAAGGATATTAATTATGGTTATCCCTTCCACATCACAACTTTCTCCATCGCGGTTTTGATATACTATTGGTTGGCATAAGAAATTAAATGGGAATTTGAGGGGAGTTTTGTGGAAGCCACAGATGACACACAAAGGCTAGCAGACAACACAAAAAGTTTAGAAACCCAGAAATACACAAAATATATGTATAGTATTGTATAATACTTAACCCAAAATTTACAATAAGTTTTGGAAACACCCCATAAAAGAAAAAGAAAAAAATCATACTTCTCTGGTACGAAGGGAAGACCAAAAAAATTTAGGTGAATTTTCCAGATCGCGGGATCACCACACCCCTAAACCCTGCAATGTGGGAGGGATAACTGTATAGATTTTTTAAAATGTAGTTCTTTTTTCCCCTATATTGTCTTTATTTCCTCCAAGTTCTTTTTTCTGTTTGTTTGCTTTGGTAGTAGTCTTTTATCTGATGTCTTTCTCCAAATGTCTGTTGATCCTTAATTGTCATTTGGGCACCAAAAGACTTATCAAAGGCTCTTTCTACATGAGCAACCTTCGTCAACTGGCATACTTCATTCTAGGGAGTTTGGGTATCAAGTCAACTTTTTTATGAGGGACCCGCATCTGGGGCTGTTTGGTTTCTTCAGAGAAGCCTAACCCTAACCCTAATCTCCTGCCTGAGAACTGTAAAGTGGGATCCCTGATAGGGAGGTCCTGAGGGTGGGATGGGATGGAGGGTGTCCTAGGGTCCAACATGGGAACTCTCATTTAATCCCTCTGTTTTTACCATACCCTGCCTTCCACAGGGGCTGGTGTCCCCATCTCCTGAGCCTCTCTGTTTCAATCTAGAGATAATTTAAGCATCTCCCACCGGAGTAGAGAAGAGGTGGTGGCCTGACTGTGTGGGCTAGGACTGAGAGTCTAGGAGGACTGAATAGCTCCTTTCAAGCACTGCCCCGGCTCTCCCTTGGCTTCGCAGTACCTGATGCCACCAGTTTGTGAGCCTCTGGGTTCTGCAGAGCACATTGACTTGGCTCTTTCCTGCATCGCCTTCTGTAGGCACTCAGCTGTCATTGTCCTATGATCCACCGGGTCATTCCTACTCCACTTGTTTTCTGACTTCCCTGGGTGGTTGACAACCCAGTCAGCTGCTGTCTCCTCTTTTCCTCTCTGCCCCCTTGTGTTTTTTTTGTTTTTTTTTTTTATACTTCTGTCATTTTAGTGGAATTTGGGGAGTGATCAGCCATGAATATACCTGCCTGGTTTATTGCAGCTTTGTCTTTTTAAAAAAATGCCCTTATGGACTTTTTTGGTAAACTTTCACATATGCAACACTGAAATATGGACAAGTGTTATTTGTTTTGTTTTTTTGGTAAGACATATTAACCTATTTAAATTCAGTTTCTTATAAAAAGTTGTGTTTTGATTTTAATAGAACTTTAGTGTCTTTAATAAAACTAGGAAGGTAAAAAGCTATTATACAAAGTTATTTTTCATAAATTGCCTTGTTATTATTTAGTTATATGGAGTGTGTTTTCTGATTTGCTCAAAAAAATATTCTTCTTTTCTAACCAATATATTTGTCCAGCAGTTCTTTTCTTGCTTTTTCAGGGGCAAATATTAGTTAGGTCAGAATATCTTTTGAAGATTTAATAGTTAGATATATCATATGTGTAAATTAATTCCTAGGTTCTCCCTACCAGTAAATGCAGCCAAATGATCACCTTTACCTTTGCTAACGGAGGTGTGGCCACCATGCGGACCAGTGGGACAGAACCCAAAATAAAGTACTACGCAGAACTGTGCGCCCCACCTGGAAATAGGTATGGGATGAATGGCAACTGGTATGATTTTTATACCATAACATTTCTAATTGGTTCTTTTCAAATGCTACGTAAAGTGTTTCCTCTTTAATTTATTAGAACTTAGTGGTTTAATTAGAAATTCTGCTTTAGAATTCCTTTTGATATTGACAGCTGATTGAAGCATCCAGGAAGAAGAGCCCTTGCTTCTTAGGTGTTGTAAGAAAAGGAATTCTATGATTCCTTTATTCTCTCCTAACTTTCTTTGTGTACAAGAATGTTTCATGCCTTATTTCAGTATTAGTAATAATACTTCCTTTATTTGAGTATTTTTTATTTGAAGCTAGCACCAGTGAGTTTCTCTTTTTCTCCTGCATTTTCTCATGTCTCTGAAATCAAAATCCATTCCACATGCCTGCAACAAATACCTTTGAACCCCTGTTGTACACAGGTCTGTGCTGAGCCCCGGAGAGGATAAAGAGATACATCAGAAAGAATCCTTGCTGCCACAGCACAGATGGCCTGGCAGCCTTAGTGTCATGTTTCTCTACCTTAGCAAAGGGTTTGAGGTGGTCGCTTTCTTTTTTTTTTTTTTTT
>PVKH010040245.1:0-11084 GCA_004027955.1 Chaetophractus vellerosus | reverse complement strand
ATGCTCAGGGCCCAAGTTTCTTGTTTTCTAGTCATTTCCTATAGTTGGGTATGAGTGAGTTGTTTATTGAGCACTGTTTCAGCCTTTGGTGGAGAAAGTGGTGTTTACGAGATAATTATTCCACAGCTTCATTCAACTTTGTAATGTCATAAACTTCTTCTGTAAGAAACCATCATGGACTCACGGTAAAATCCTTTCAATCCCAAGATCTCTATGCTTTGCTCACTCCTCTCCCTTTTTTATTTCCCATGTCTCCATTAGTTTGTAGAAATGATGGTAAAAACTCAAGACAGCTGGTGAGCATGCTCCTTTAGCTCCTGTAGTAGCTCCCATCACTCAACTTCACCTGTCCTTCTCTGCTTCAGGGTGGATAGGGGAGGCCACAGGCACACTACCCAAACTTGAAGTGTCCTGCCCTGCTTCTGGATCTTATTACTTCAATTAACGACCATTGTATTGGCTAATTCAAGACAGAACCATTATTTTTTTTTCTCTTTTGTTTTTCACTTTTTTCCCCTCTTATTAGGAAAGTTGTGGTTTACAAATAATCATACATAAAATACAGGAATCCCATATACCACCCTACCACCATCCCTTGCATTGATGTAGAACATTTGTTACAATTGATGACAGCACATTTTTTATAATTATACTATTAATTAAAGTTCATGTTTTAACCTAGGTTTCATGCTTTGCCTAGTGAAGTTCTATGGATTTTTTTTTAGTTTTAACTGAGTCTGTATGCTTTCTGGTTTCAAGGCACTCACTGTCAGCATTCTTGTTTTATCATGTTGGGTAGATATGCTTCATGGTGAGTAGTTTAGATTTTGGTAATATATTTCCCATTTAATATTGGGTTTGATTATTTCTGTTTTATTTGTATTTCACTGTTTTTTCAGGATTTTTTTACTTGATATACTTCTGTACCCTAATTAATTTTTAATGGCAATATTATTTCAGCCAGTGATTTTCAAAATATGAAAAACTAGGTTTGTTCAGTGCTTATTCTGTGCCAGTTACCACACTAACTCTTTTATTTGCATTATATCATTTAATCCTTAAATATACTAATAACATCTTTATCCTCATTTTACATATGAAGAAATGTGAAGGTGATGTGGTAATCTAGTGGTTATCTCACTGCTAGCATGTAGCTGAGCTATGTTCAGATCCTTTGTAGTGTTACAGCATAGTATACATAGATTGTGTTCTAACCTCAATGCTACCATGTCGTTTTCATGATTCAAGGAAATAATATATATACTTGCTTTAAGTTAGATAGACATTCTCAAATCTCAAAATAAATCAATTTTTAAAATTTAATTGACTTTAATTAAATGCAAAATAAGACATATGGAGGACGTTCATGGAGATAGAGTGCATTCAAATCAACAATCCCTACCTCAGTCCTGTATCCTTCTAGTGTGTGTTTCTCTGCCTCCTTTACACAACTTATTGTTAACAGGAGTAGGTGACAGAGTCAGAAATGAGTAAGCTCTTAAGTTATATTTCAGCACTTTGGAGTGTAGAGGGGAAATCTCTAGCAAAAATCTGCTGTTCACAAGATTGGGGAAATTACAGCATAAATTTGCTTTAATGGTGAGATGAAAATTAAGAAAAGGATTAACCGAAGTAAATACAACAATAAAAGACAAGGACATTAATTCTTTCTTAACACAGTAAAAAATCATTAATTCAAAATAATCCAAATTTCATAGTTATTTATACTCAAGGTTTGGTAAAGCTTAGCTTTAAACTGTTTTTAAATTCTGGGAATTGATAAACAAATTAACTTTAAAAATAAGCTTGTAAGTGAAATATTTCAACTACTTAATAGACTATTTTCAAGTATTCCAGTATTCTGTTTGAAAGTAAAATAAAACTTATTTAATTTTCTGGTCATGATAGCCACTGTGTCAGTGCCTCTAGTTTGCTATACTTTTCTCTCCATTCATTTGCATCCCTCCATGTATGTAATAGTAAGACAAACGACACTGTCTCTTTGGAAATATATAATCCAAGATTTTTATTGATGCAGAGAAATATTTCCCATTTAATTTGAAGTATTTTATACTCCATAAGAATTTTCAACTCTGTGAAATAAAAAATATTCCCATATGTGAACATTAGAATTCTTGGTCAATTCTCTTTCAATACAGGCTTATTTTCAATGCCTAGATAGCTTTATCTGAGTTTGGGGTCTTGCATGTGTGAGGAACAGAGGCCTGGGTACAGATATGTACAGATACTTTTGCTGGAAAGGACGAAGCAGGCAAAAGGAAAGATTTTTCTATATTTTAGCTTGGAAGTATAAAACATATATTTCTGAAACCAACATTCGAAACAGGGATATATATATCTATCCCTATTTCTCTTGCCTGTGTGATGGTACAACTCATTTCCAGTCTCTACTTGATAAGCAATATTACATGTTAGCTCATTCTGCTTAGTTAGGCTTTTTAAATCTGTCAAAGGACCACTTCATTACTAATGATTTGTGTCCCTAGTAAAGAGCATTCATGCTTAGAATATTGCTATAATGTATTGACAAAGGATTTTATTGCTGCCAGTATGCTAATTGTAAGTCTTTATACCACAGTTAAGTAAAACAAAATTGAATAATTCCAGCATAGTAATCTGATCAATAAAATCTCCCTTATATTGCTGGGCTTCAAATCCATGCAATTAAAACATAGCAGAAATTTAGGAAGTTATCTGCATAACCCAAGGGAAAAGAAAATTTTTACTGAAAACTATGTAACAATCATGATATTTTGGGTGGAATATGTGGCTACAATCTGAGATTCATATTCAGGATAAATTTATAAATAGTGTGTATTTCAAGATTCTGAATTTAAATGTGTCTAAAATATGACAGAAGAAATATATATACATTCATTCAGGAAATATTAATGTAACATATATGAGTTCTGGAGAATGTAATGATAAGCAAACTGTACAAAGTCCTTACTCTCATGAAGTTGATAGTATGGTAGGAAGTATTTGGTGGGAAAATGAAAACAAAAGAAATATCCTAAAAGGGGTGACCAAGGAACACCCGAAGGAGGAGTGACAATTAAATTGTAAAGGAGAAGGGGAAAGAATGCTGAACACAGAGGAAAGCACTTGTGTAAAAGCCCAAGGAAAACTTGGTGCATTCAAGGACCTGGCAAAAGACAAGTGAGTTTAGATTTTAATGTGTGAGAGCTCCAGTTGAGAGAGTTGAGTCTGAGTATATAAGCCTGGACAAGATTTGCAAGATATTGTTAGCCCTATGGTTGGTGATTTTCAGATAAAACAAGAGAGCAAGTGGTGATATTATAATAGGAAAGGTGAGATGTAAATAATGTGAAAATAAAAGAAAATGACTAATATTTTTCCCTGACCACATCTACAAGGACCAGAGGAAACTCATAATAAATTGCATTAATACAAGTGAACCACTGAAATAAGTTCAAAAGAATAAAAGCAAAGACAGGCTGGCTAACAAATGGTTATACTCTAACCAGAGACAATGAGTTAGAGCTTTTGAGGAACTATTTGTATTAGGACATTCAAATCAGCTTGAGTTTCCTAGAATCTGAACTAAAAAGAGAAATATAATCTCAATGTTTAAGAAAAAGAGGAGAGAGACACCCCTTTGCAGTTAATGCCAAAGTGAATATAAAATATAAAAGGGCATTGACATAATGTATTTCCAAGTCATGTAGAAATATAAAGGAGAACTGAAAAATAGAGTGGTCAGTTTCCAGACTGGAACTCTGATAAACAAGCAGAAACATTTCTGCTGTCCATTTCTTATGTGATATTTAACAATAGTAAAGTGCAAAGTATTAGATCCTATTTCTCAGAACATTTCTTGCATGAATCTAGAATAATCCAGGTGTATTAATTTCTACCTGAAGAGATTTGATACAGGACTATTGTTAAAGAAAAGAAAAAGCAAATATCTTGTATTTCTCCTAAACTAATTTCCAATTTAAATCATGCACAAGTGCGCTGCTTCAATAGATGAAGAGTCTCTAACAGAGAATATCTGTTTGGAGTGGACCATTGAGAAAACAACAAAAAGGGGCCCAGGAGGAGCAGCCCACCAGAAGTAAAAACCACCTGCCTCTGCCCTGGTACAAACGAGTACAGACAAATTATTGTTTGTCAGAGCAACTATTATTTTTAATGTTATTTCCACATTAAATAAACAGTGTAATATGAACTGTAATTTAGATTATAAGCATTGAGACATCGAGAACTGTGTCCATATCACTTTGAATACAGAACCCAATTCCCCCAGCAAGATTTAAGAAAGGCCCTAAAACTCCATGCACACTGGCTAAAACCACCACTTCTCTTCTGCATGCCCCACATCTACATGATACTCTCTATCAAAAAGCCCATTCACAATAAAGAATTCATAATTCAAATGGATTACAAACCTTCCGCTAAAGGATCATTAGTACTAATGCCCAGATACCTTACATACTCGTTTCCTCAGCGTTCAGAATTCCAGAACTTCCAGATCATCTTTCACTGCTCAGATATTCAACCCCATACATCAACATCGGGTAAGCTAGCTTACCCTCTAATGTTACATCAACCTCCACTTTCACTCTAGCCTCAAGCTCTTCTCTGAACTATTTCCTTAACTTTCTCCTAATCCATTTCCCCACCATTATTTAATAAGTTGAGACTTCAGTATGGCCTGACAGTATACTTCTCTCCCAATTCTACCATTCCTCTACTCAGTTGGATCACTATCTCAGTTCTCTCCTCAAACCTTCACTACCCCTCTTCTCCTCCCCATCCTCAGTTGATAATCTTGCTTCTTATTTCACTGAGAAAATATATGGCATCAGATGAGAACTGCATCATTGTTCCATATTCCAAATCTTCCTACTATCTGCATGTGTACCCAATGCTCCTCCTTACCTTCTGTTACAATGGATGACTATCCCAAGCACAATTTCTCCACTTGTGCAGTTTTTCCCTTTCATGTCGCCTCTGTGCAAGGGTTTTGCTCCAGAATATATGCTACTCCTTTTCTCATCGTTAACATGTTCTTCCTTGCTGGATAACTTCCACTAGAATATAAATATGTTATCAGAGCATCTAACTTAAAAAACAAAAACAAACTCTCAGCCATTTTGCCTAATTTTTGTTCAGTTTGGGTCAATTCACAGTCCTCATGTTAATTAACTATCTATGCCTTTGCATCATCTTTCCATTCATGAAACCCCCTCTCAATAAAATTTTCAGACCCCACTCCCCTAGCATGTTTTCTTACTGTATTGACCATTCTTTCTTCTGTATCTGTCTGGCTCCTTTTCCTCTTTTGGAACCTCTAATTATGAAGATCCCTGAGAAACCATCCTTAGCCTTCCTCTTTTCTTCATCTCCATTCTCTCCCATACCTCTAGATATCATTTTTAATGCCCACTTCCCATTTATACACCCAGCCCTGACAACTCCCTTGGCCTCCAGACTTGTATATCCTATTGCCTGTTTCAAATATCCTTTCAGATCCTTAGTAGGTACCTTAAACTTAAATATAGAAAACATAACTCTTAGCTTCACTCCTACCCAAACTTTCTTCTTCTTGAATATTTCCCCATCAAATAAGTAGCTCAAGCTACACATTGTGTAGAAGAGGTTTTGATTCCTCAGTTCTTATTCTCATTTGAAAATTGTCAGCTATAAAATCATCCTCAATCCAACCACTTGTCTCTAGGGAAATAATTTATCTTATCTTCTTCCTTAGATATGTTAGTCACATTTATTTTAAAGTCTATGAATTATCATACCAATAGCTATTACCTATGAGTTTGTTTCTACTGTCTTTTAATTTTTTTCTCTCTTTCCTATTTTGATTTATTTTTCTAATTCCTGTTTCAATTTTGGATTGAATATATTTCCTTCCTCTAGAGCAGGGATTCTTAACCTTTTTGCCCCACAGATCCTTTTGCCAGTCAGTTGAAAACCACAGATCCCTTACTAATTCCACACTATACTGTGTGTTATTTAGTAAATATATCACACCCTCACCACCACGACCCCAAAAGAATAATGTTTTTTTGAATCTCAGTTCAAGCTCGACCCCTGGTTAACAACCCCTGCTCTAGAGAGAATTTTCTTTAGCTTCTGGCAGACAGCACAGGAATACATCATCACCAATTGAATTTCCTTCCAGATAGGTTTCGGTTTTTGTTACTCCTTATGTATTTTCAGTTCACTGTTATTCCTCTAAGTAGTCTATCAGTCATCCCAACTGAAAACCTGGGATGTGTACTGGGATCCCCTTACCTGGGTTTCCCTGAATTCTAATTTGTGTGTCTCTCTGGAGTCAGAAAACCGCTGAAAATTCAAATGTTCTATTACCAGAACCTTTCTGCCTGGCTTCTCACCTTCTGAGGCTTACACCACATATTACTCAGCACTTGCCTTCAGGGGAAAAGAGGGGCAGAATGCCAGGCTTACCTGAATGCATTGCTGTTTGCTCTGAGCTCTCACCCTTCAAATTTTAGTTGCCTTGGTGGCTCTCCGACACCTTCACCTACACATATATATGTGTGTGTGTGTAATTTATCTAGTTTTTCTTGTTGCTTGGAGGGAGAGCTGGCAGTCTGTCACAGCCATCCTGAGTTTTGTCTTTTAACTTTGCCTTTACTGATGTCTATTCTTTTGGAAGAAGATTTTGACTTAAATATGTTCAGACTTACCACCTTCTCTTTTTCTTTTATTCTTTTGTTGTCCTGCCAAAAATGTACTTCTATATCTCAAAGCAGTCAAGATAGCCTCTTATGTTTCTTTTAAAAGTTAAAAATATTAACTGAAATTATTTTGTTAATGGAGAGAAATAAATATTAACAATTATTTCTAACAGAAGCTTTTTATCAGATAAAGTATGACCTCAAACTTCACTGTTTACATATATTGCCATGGGTTTTGAACAACTTTGGTTGGAATGATTTTGAAGAATGCAAAGCACAAAATGAGGACAGTTCAAGAGCCCACCTTGAAAGTCAAGGATTTAATAGCATCCAGCTTCCCCAACAGAGCCAGAGTTGCCACAGCACAGAAAGAAAATCTTTTTATCAATTTCTCCTTACCTATTAATATGAAAAAGGCAATTGATTTTCTTTGTCCTGGATGAACTTTGATGGTGGATTTGGTTGCAGACCAGGTTCTGAATCCCATGTTGGGCAGAACTGTTGTTGCACAGGATTCCTGGCTATTACTGGTCAGTTGCATCAAGTAAATTCTGTTTTACTGGGTTGGTGGCTTTGTGAATGTTAGTTGCCATTAAGTGGACTCAATGGAAGGCAAGAGAAGTTACCAGGTATGTGTTCTTCATGGTGGGTTTTGTGAATGATAGTTACCATCAGGTGGACTCAATGGAAGGAAAGAGAAGTTACCAGATATGTGCTATTCCTGGTTGGTGTTGGCTTCCCTAAAGGTAATTGAAGGCTTCATTTGATTGATGGAGAAAAACTGCGTAGTTTCATCTTGGCATGTCAAGATGAAGAAACTGGAGTATTTGCAGGCAGGCCAGGAGATATGGTGGCTCCTTTTCATACTTTATTTGGAATTGCTGGAGTATCACTTTTGGGGGAAGAACAGATTAAACCTCTTAGTCCTGTTTTTTGCATGTCTGAAGAAGTACTTTTGAGGGTGAATATTCAACCTGAATTAATGGGCTAGATTCCTTATTGCAAACCTTGCTTAGCATAATTTTGCCATCTTAACATTCTGTATTTGAAGTGTATATCAGATTTTTTAATGACCACTCTAAATCAGTTAATATTTTGTATATAAGTTCTGTTGAATTAGTTTTAATAAATTATGTAAAACTATACATATTGTAAAATAAAGACCTTCAGAGTATCTTTAGCTTTAGATTTTTCTTCTGAGATGATGTTATTATTAGTACAATTTTTTTGTTTATGCTTGTGTATTTTTGTACATACTGTTATAATAAAGCAAAATAATATGGTAGTTTAACAATTCTTGGGGCAGTTTTGAAGTTCGACTTGGTACTCCCTATGTACTCTCTTCATACACTGTAAAATGATAATGTAAATTTTTGTGAAAGCAAAGATGTTAACTATTAAAAATGGAAGACCCTATAGAATGAATTAAAAGCTGCACAAAAATAAATGGTTGTTGTAATAGGGTGGAAAAATCAAGGATTTCCCCCCTCTTTTACCTGTATTTTTTTTTTTTTTGGCATAGTTGAGAGTAGAGTGTTTTATTTGAGACATTTGGATCCCAGGGTTTTAACTGAAAGATATATATTTGTTTACACACATATACACACATATATTTAAAGAAAAGAAAATATATGATTATTTATCTTTTCTATCAGGGTTATGGTTTTCTTTGGGAACTGAGCTCAAGGGAAACTAAAATAAAAAATAATTAATAAAGCTAAGAGCAGTGGGGAGAATAGCATATCTAGGATCGTACTGGCACTTGAAACAAGGTTGTTTAATCAGAAAAACAAACATAATTGAGAACTGAGAGGACATCAGCAATGAGCATTTGAAAGGAAAACTATTATTCAAGCTTCAAAAAATCAGGTTAAAAGACAATGTTTTGATTGTGCAATTAAAACAGAAACTATGGGAAAGAAAACAGAAGCAAATTCTAGGAGTAAAAACATGAAAACAGATTCAAAGAGTATAAGCCCACCATATGCTATAGCTAAGAGAGGTCAAAATCATGAAAGTTTCATTAACCCTGCTAAAATTGTGTAGAATGGCAGATATTTTGATACCAGAGCACAGTGAGAAAAGTTCTTCATCAACATGAAAAAAGGTGATAGATGTATTTCTGTTGTCTCAAGTCACTTTTAAATTATTCAGATATTTAATTATTAGTGAGGTTTAATTCATGTCTTAATTGGCTATTTGTTTTTCTTTTTTTGCAAAGTATGTTTTCAGTTATTTTGCCCATTATTCTTTTGTGATTTTAATTATTTCTTATTAATTAAAATAGTTCCTTATAAAATAAGAATGGTGACAGTCTTCCTTTTATATAAATCATAAATTATTTCCCAAATTGTTGTGATGTATTTGAGTTTTTTACAGCATGCATATTGGAAATGTTTATATCATCATTCAGTCTTTTTTATTTTTTCTCTTTGATATTATGTTTAGAAACTCCTTCCACAGAGGATGATTAAGCACATTTTCAGATATATTTTCTCCCACTAGTTAGATGATTTCATATTTTGATGAGTATTATTTACCTATTTCCATGTAACAAATTACACCAAAACTTAACAATTTACAGGAACAAACATTTATTACCTCACAGTTTCTGCGGGTCAGGAATTCAGGCACAGCTTAGTTAGGTCCTTTAACTGCATCTCTCACAAGGCTGCAGTGAAGTGTCAGCTGAGGCTACAGTCACCTCAAAGCTCAAGTGGGGATGTGTCTTCCATGTTCACTCACATGATTGTAGGGAGGATTCAGATCTTCACTGGCAGTTGGCTGGAAACTTGCCTCAGTTCCTTGCCACGTGGGCCTCTCCTTAAGGCAGCTCACAATATGGCACCTGGCTTCATTAGAAAGATCATGAAAGGCCGGAGAGAAAGTGCTAGCAAGAAAGAAGTCATAGTTTTTTGTATTTTAACCTTGGAAGTGACAGCCCATCACTTGTGTTGTTTTCTGTTGTTAGAAGCAAATGACTAGGAATAGTCACTCTCAAAAGAGGTGATTATACTCTTGCAGAAATCCGATCCCGAAGAACCCAAACAGCACTCAGAGGAGTGGAGGAACACAATTTTATTATGCGTGGGCCCAGGGAGCAACCAGTCTCCAGATTCTGGGCCCCTCACAATACTTCTCATGGGGTTATATAAGTTTCTATTCATTGGCTAGTGGGTTGCTAAGCGTAAGAGATAAAATTCCTAAGGGGAGTGGGCAGGCAGTTGAAGTATTTGCTGGCTTAGCTCAGGGTCATAAGAAAGGGAGCTATCCTTTGTTTAGGGTTGTAAATTTTAGTTCTAAGAGGCATGCTGGGAGCACTTATCTTGCTAAAGATGGCCAGGAGAAAAGCAGAGGAGGAGAAAGGGATAGTGGGACCCTTTGTTCTTCTAAAGCTGTGAATTCCCACAAGGGGGCAGGTTGGGGCCCTGCACTTCCCTTATCATTTCCACCCCTTTGATGCCCCTTTATTTCTATAGGGCATCATCACTCTCCAGTGGTCTATAGCTTCTCAGGGTGAGCATCTTAATGGTTGTCACTCTAGATACCATTGTTTCAATGAACCTGACCAGTGTATTCACCAGGCACAGAACAAATGCGACCACCAGGATTATTATTAGTAGCTGCCCAGCGAGTGGCATGAGCCAGGGAGCCCACTGTCCGAGACCCCAGTTCCAGGGAGCACCCGCAGAATTCTCTTGGGACTGGCTACGACGGCCTTTTGCTCTTTCCTTCAGGATGGCAATCTTATCTCGGACTATCCCAGAGGAGTTCACATAAAAGCAACACTCCTCTCCCAGTGCTGTCATATCTCCCCCTGGCTAGCTGTGAGCAAGTCCAACCCTCGTCTGTTCTGCAGGACTACCTCCGCCAGTGAATCTATTTGGTTTTCTATGCTACTGAGCACCCCAGTTATTTCCTCGAGGTCCTTTGAAGTTGCCGAGGCTAGTTGGTGTAGGTCCTGCTTACCGGTTATGAGGGAGGCACCGGGGTGGCTGCACTGGCTACCATCCCTATGGAAAGCAAGAAGGGCAATGCCTGTATTGCTCTTTTAGCTCATGGGGGCCTGTCAGGAGGCTCACTTCCATATACAGAGAGTGATGGTACCAGCCATGCCAAATAGCAAATGCACTGGTCATCACACACCCAGACTGTGGAATTTGTCGCACACTGTACACGGGCCCCGAGTGGGTGAGTCCTGTTACAATTGCTCCCCCAGAGAGTAGCGAGTGAGGCTGTGGAGTCCTTATAGTAGATCTCCATGGAGGGTGGGGGGGATATCTGGACAGGGAACGGTTTGGGGGCATTACCCGATTCCGAACCCGAGATGTTTGCGAGGTACCGGCTAGTTTCGTTTTCAGAGACTGGTATGGGGTAGAT
>PVKH010040244.1:0-11097 GCA_004027955.1 Chaetophractus vellerosus | reverse complement strand
GGGAATGATAAAAATGTAGGTAGGTCTGAAAGAGAGCCCAAAATTGCCAGGTGGAAGAGAAGAGGGCCATGAGTATGGTTTTCAGGCATCACTTGGGCAGGCTGTGAATATCCCACATCCTGCGTTCTGGGGAACATCAATGCAATTCAGGTCTGGGAAGATGGCTGGAGAGATGGAGAGAGCTCTCCTGGCTCCCAGAGCTCATGTGGGGCGTGCATGGTGAGCACACTTGCAATTGCTGGGAGGGGCAGTGGGCCAACAGGGCCCTATGGCCAGGACAAAGAGGACTATCTGAACCAGAGACACATGGCTTGACTGTGGACTCCAGGGATGTGCTTTGCCCATCATTCCAAAATGTCAAGCAGGACTGGTTGTGCCTCATCAGCAAAAATCAGCCCCTTCTTTCTCATGATCTCAAGGCCACCTAAACAACCCCTACACAGCCAGATGCCATTTCAGAAAAGAGCAGGGAGAAGTACAAAAGGAATCTGAAAGACTAAGTCATCTAAAAGAGTCGATCTAAATTTTCCTGATGGGTAACTGAAAATTCTGAGTTTACTTAGATATTTAACCCACTGAGACTGTTAAAACTAGGTGAGATTGAGATACTAATTGGCAAGTTGATGTTTTCCTGGTTTCCAGTAAGGTGAGAATCACAAGGCAGATTAGATGAGTTATAGAAAAAGAAGCTTTTATTTTTCCATATACCAGAATAGTAGTGCGCATTAAATTTTGACACCATTCTGAATGTAAACTCCAGGAGGACAGCAGACTTATCTATTGGGTACATCTAGCACAGACTTGTCTTATAAATGTATGATGTCACCAAGCTTGCAGCAACTTCTATGCCAAACAGTATCCCTTCCCATCTTCAAAACTCTACTTAAAGTTTGCCTCTGCTGTTGCATTTTGCATGATTGTTTGGCTTCTATCATTCCAAACCATTCCATTAAGCAAGTCCCTAACCTTACAAACTGCTAGTGGAGGCTTACCTTCATTGGATCTTACCTCCAAATCCAAATTTATCCTACCATAATGTTCATTTAATCCTATGCCATCCCCAATTTAGGACCCTATAATGTGTGCCACATTAATTCCAACACTGTCTAACCTCTAGCCCATTTACCTACCTTGTTTTATCTCCTATGATTCCTAAATGAGAAATATTTGCTCCCATTAAGCAGGTCCTTTCATTGCTTCCCTGATACTAGCCTCTACCTTGGCTCCAGTGGTTTGCCATTCCTGATTGCCTTGTCCAAATCAAGTCATCCCTGACACCCCACTCATATTAATCTCCTTTTAAAAAATCTCTTTTACAATATCTGTATTGCATATTACACACATTACAGTTCTTTACAAGGCAGTACCTCACAATTTAAATCTTAAGTTTTTAATCTAACTGTGATCTATATGTAACACAAATACAAGACCTGCTCCTAATGTAATTCTACAGATGTATAGATAAAAACACAGAGATATTTTTGCATATACACACACATATAGATATACACATGTATCCATCTGTATACACAGCTTGTCCTGTTAATCCTAGGTACTCTCCTTGGAAGCAGTCTACATCTTTAAAACTCCTTAATTTTGTACTTCACAGTTCATAACACAGATAGCAGGCTTCCAACAAATATTTTTTCACTGATTCTAAATCAGATATGATTTTATTGTCCAGGAAACATACCAATAGAAATGAAAAATTGAATTGGACTTGCTTATTTTTAAAATCACCTTTCCATCTTTAGTATTTTATGAACTATTTGCATTTAAGCAAGCATGAGCATTTTCCAGCGCCAGCTCTTCTGCTCCTCCTCTCGATTTTGAAGTGGTCAGGCTAAATTGGTAACATCTTTCATCCTGTGGCAACGCCCCATGTTGTCACAGGCATGCAATTCCAATTTCATTGCCCTATTGAGCCAAAGGCAAAGAGAGGCAACAAGAGATAAATCCCTTCAGAAACTCAATAAGTTTAATAATAGCTAACAGACACAGAATACTACCCACCATAGAAATGCTTAATTTCTCTTTGTCATTAAGTTGGGTCTAATGATAAAGGTTCTTTGTGAAGGCACTTTCCCCTTTGGTGTTACACTCTTGAAGGATTGGACTGGAAGAGACTTTGAATACCACCCCTACACTGCTACACCCACTACCCGCACACACACACACACACACATTTAGCACTGGAAATAATATAAAGAGGGAGGAAGCCAGTTTACTTACAAAGGACTCAAGGGAAGGCATTTTCATTCATTCTAAATAACACACCACAGTGTTCCACAAATCTTCATCTGAGCCAGTTCTTCTCTCTATCTTCCAAATAACTCCTGTTTCACTTTCAAGGCAATTTATCGCAGCTGCCCTCTATGGAGATCAAAACTAATAATATAAGTATGGGCATAAAAGTAATAGAAGAGGAATGTTAAATTTATTCTTACATTTCATTTGCAATATTCAAGAAAAAAAATCTATATATATAAAGGACTCGTGCTACAGTCTTTACAGTGGATTTTTGTAAGCTCTTTTTCCCCAATACAAAATCTGCTAACTGAACATAAGGACAGAAAATTATTTCCTCCGAGTTGAAACACAGAGAAGGAATTAGCGAAATCTTAAAGTAGAATGCAAAAGTGTGAATAAAAATGCTAGAACCACATTTATGTTTAGCCACTAATTTTCTTCTAGCTTTCTCTGGCTTTCATAGTTCTCTCTGCAAATGTAAGGGGCACATCTACCGTAGGGTGCACCTATGAACTATGAGAACACCTGAGGCAAATATATGGGACACGGGCCAGCTATAGATAAAGCTACAAAACTATAAAAACAAGGTTTCTTGTGCCCCTCTTTCCTCTCTTCCTACCACTTCATCTCTCTACTCAATATCCCCAGCACTCCTTTTGAGAAAGAAGCAAGATTATGATTTAAAGCTCATATAACAGTGCCTGGCTTAGGTAGCACTCAAAAAAAAAAATCCACTATTTTCTAATTATTTCTTTGACTCCTCAAGCCTACTCTGTGAGACAAATGCTATTATTGGTCCAGTTTTACCAATGAGGAAAAGGTGGCTCAGAGAGGTTAAGCAACTTGCTTAAGTCACCAAGCTAGTCAAAGCTTTTAACGACCACATTGTAGTGCAGCTCTGGCCAAGAGAAGTCAGAATACCCTTCCCTTTTTTCCTTCTCCTTTACCTTTGATAGGGCCAGTTCTATGTGTAGCTATAGCCTTGCTTCAGAAAACCCACATTCATAATGGGGTTGTGAAAACTGAGGTGAAAGAGGAGGTCTGTTCTGAGTGTGAAGGGAGATGGAGAAAGTCCTAGTCCTCATGGTCTCATTCACATCTCTGCCCAGACCATAGTCACAACATCCCACCAGGAGAGTCTAGGAAACTAACCATTGCCTAGTCAGCTTCCTCAAACCATCTGAATTTGTGGGCCTCAGGACGGTCACTCCAATTCATAGAATTAAAGAGTGTGAGAACTAGGAGGCATATGAGAGGACACATAATTGAATTTTCTCACTTTGCACACAGAGCTTCAGTGAATTTCCCCCAGTCACAGAGCCCACCTATGGCAGAGTCAGATCTAGAACTTAGGTCTTTGGACATGACTACGAATAAGGACTCTGTTTTAGTTTTCTAAAGTCCGCCAATGCAAAGTACCAGAAATGGATTGGCTTTTACAATACAGATATTTTAGGTTAAAAACGTACAGTTCTGAGGCCATTTCCAAATCAAGGGATCATCAAGAGACGCTGTGTCACCAAGTTGCAATCAGGCACATGGCAATGTCTGCTCATTTCTCCCCTCTCCCCTGGGCCTTGTCTTTTTCATCTTCTGGCTAAAGTGGCCTCTGTGTTCCGTTTCCAGCTTCTGGTCCCTGTGGGGTTCTCTCTCAGATTCTGGGTTTTTTGTCTCTGTAGCCTTCTTTCTGTGTCTGTAGCTTTTGTTCCTATGTTTATAAGCGGCTCCAGTAAGAGGGTTAAGACCCACCCTGGGCCACGCCCTGTGGGAACAATCTAATCAAATGGCCCTTAACTGATCTAATCTAATCAAAGGTTCACAAGAGGTTTAATTTAAGAACATAATTTTTCTGGGACCCACAAAAGACTAAAACTAACACAGACTTCTACTTTATCACATCTGTAGTAGCCCTGGCTTTGGTAAATGATAACTTATCATTATTCGCTCCCATTACTCCTTGACACTAAAATGGTCATAGCTTGAACCTGCAAAATATCTTCTGCTTCTTCCTGGGCTGAGTCTGATAAGGCAAATGTCATAACATCAAGACATTTTTTAGAGTTTTAATTCATTTGTAAATATGTTTGTGTTTCTACTGCATATGTTCATTATATTTTTAACATTTTTATAAAACCATTAGTATATAAGAACTTCAAGATGCATCTGTGTCTATTTTTTGTCTTTTGTGCATCTATTCCTTTTCCTCACACTATTGTAAGCCCCAGTTCTCGCCTGAACCTAGTAGGCTATTCAAACACATCCTGAATGTCAAGAGTTTCCATTAGTGATTATGAGATCTGAAACTTCTGGCATTAAAAAGAGTACAATTCTTCAAATTTAGAGGAGAGATTTTTCTTCCATGGACTTTTGTTACCTCTGAAATATTTCATCAAATACTATGCACTAACTTAAAATGCAAAGAAACAAAAATATACCAGTATTCAAACCTAGTGTCCAAGCCAGGTAATTGTCCCAAGGGTCTTTTGTGTTACTGTATCACAGTCATCATCACCATCAATGAGCATTTTGGGCATTTGCTGGATGTGAGCCTCTGTGTTAGGCCTACAGCCACCATTGCCTTCAGCTTTACAGTCTCTCAAGCCCTATAATCAGTCTCATAAGCTCTAAAATGAAATATGATTCTGCTTTAATCAGCAGAGAGAGTTTGGGTCTCCACAATTACTTTTAAGGCCATTTTCCTGCCAAATGTGTATAAAAGGTTTGTTTGAATCCTGCTGTGCAAACAACTCACAAATGAACATGAATTTGCTTAAATGTCAAGGGTTTGGGTTGAATTTCAGATGGGCAATGGCTAGGGAAAATAACAGTGATTCTCTACTCAGAGAATAATAAAAGTCATGCTCTTTTGTTATAGGGCATATAAATCATTAATGATTATCAATATATGATCACAAAAAATAAAATACATCTCTCCACTAGGGTTGAGTATTTTATGTCGACATCTTTGCAAAATCAAATTCTGAACAATGTTAGTATTTATAGGTGGCTTCCCATTATCCTATCTTATAATACAGATTGTCCTCCAATGTGATCTTCCTACGAACAAATCTGAGCATGTCACTACCATGTTTCCAACCCTTCGGACCCTCCCATAACATTGAGACTATAATTCAACCTCTTTTGAAAATCATGACCAAGCCTTTCTCCATTAGAGTGCAACTCCTTTTTATCTTCATTACTCTCTTTACTACCCAACCCCTTCTTCCTCTCCCTCTCTCTGTCTTGCATACTCCTATTTATGGCTGAAGACCTGGTTCAAAATTCACTCCATCTGAGAAGACTTCTTTGAATCCCATAGCAAGTTAGGAACTCTTTCCTCTGTAAACCAGCCCATGTTTTATTGGTATATAACTTGGCTGTCTCCCCCTACCAAACTGTACTCCTTGATGGCAAGAATCAGTTCTTATTCTTCTTGGTATGCTCCTCCTAACCTAGTACCTGACCAGGTATATGATAGAATGTCAATAAATATTTATTGGAAAAAATGAAGGAACAAATGCCTCATGTTAAAGTCAATGGAACTATAGTTCTCAGGCAAGAGGGAAATATCTTCAGCTATCATAGATCAGCTTATTTTAACCATAATACAAGCTTCAGAACCTTTTTCAGGCACTTCCATGGCATGATAAAGTAAGATTAAGTAGATTGTTGTCTGTGGCCAGCCTTTCTTCATGAAAAAGGAAAAGGTCATGCTTGTACGGGTATGCTGCTGTAATAAATAATCCCCAATCTTTAACCTTCAAAAAGCAAATGCATCCAAATTCTATCACCCAAAGCCTTAAATTATGCATACACTTCTTATATACAATATCAACTTAGTAAGAGGGATGTAACATTTAACAACCAGAAAACATTTCAACTATAATCAAAGCATAGGGTAGACACTCGTTATTGTAAGAAGGGAACTGAATAATGGTTGGTTAACAGGGACATGTTTAATGCTTGTTTTGTTTTAGTTCTCATCACAAAGGCTACTATTGTCAGAGACATAATGTAATTCTTACCAGAAGACTTAAGAAATAGGATTTAAAACAGGCTAGGGACTTAGTCATCCAGATCAGATTTGCCAAAATGTCCAAAAAATTAATCAGCTCATTCTGCACTACAAAAAGAGCAAAAGCCTAACTAATGAATTATGGAGCAGTTGGTCCAGCTCTCAAACCTGAAAGTTTCTAGGGCAATTCATTAAGAAAACGATCAATTTGTAAAATCCTGGAGGTTATTAAGTTGTTTAAAAGCAGCCCATAAAGTTTGTCTTGTCAAACCAATTCCACTTCCTTCTTTGGCCAAGAGAAGGTGAGAAGTAGCATGAAAGATGTGAAAGAGATGGCTTACTCTGGCCTTAATAAGGCTTTTAATAAATCAACCTATTGATTATCAGATAATATGTTATTTGGTTAAATTTAGGGACAACCAAACTGCAGAAGGTGATTCAGTAACAATAAAAAAGAATCAGTCCAATATTTACTGAGTTTCTGGAATGTGCAATCACCCTGCCAAGCAATGTGGAAAAGCCAAGGAAATCAGACAAGTGAAGGACACTCAAGAAGATCAGAGTATAGTGGAAAAGGCAGTCTCCATAAACATCTTTAATACTAGGTATGAAATACTAAGGATATTTAGGCATTATAGAATAAGGGGTAATACATGGATCCTGGAGCTAGACAGTCTAAATTTGAATACTGGCTCTGTTGTTTAAAAACATCATGGTCTTGTGAAAGTTATGTAACTGTTATCCCTTAGTTTCCTCATCTGTAAAATGGCAGTGATTATAGCATCTACATCATTGGTTTATGACTAGTATTAAATAAGATAAGCATGTGTAAAGTACTTAGAACAGTAATAGAAGTTCAAGGAGAAAGACATTACTTCTCATGGTGAAAGGAAGGAGGAAGGGAAAGATAAAGTAAGCGAGAGGAATCAGTAAGATATATTGAAGATATAACATTTGAACAAACTCATATAGGTAGGATATGAGCATATTGGGATGGACAGAAAAGGCAGTAGTGTATATCAGAAACACTGTATTAGCTTAGTACTAATACACCAACCAACTGGAAGATATATAGATGCCTCTGTCATATAGTGAAAGTTTTTTTTACCACAGTATAATGTTCATGAAAGGAAGAAATAAGAGATGAAGTTGGAAAAAAGGTTAACCTTAAAAAGGCAAACTAAGGAATTACAATTCCTTTCTCAATAGTAAATATGGAGGCAATGATAATTTGGGGGCAGGGTAAAGATGATCAGAACTGTATTTTAGTAAAATTAGCCTGGTAGTGATAGATAAGGTAAATTAAAAGATTAAAAAAAAAAAAAAAAACTAGAGTGGAGAGCTCTTGCTCAGTTGCTACGACACTCTAGAAAAGATTCTCAATCAAGACAGCAGTCATGGAATTGGAGAGTAAGAAATGGATGCCAGAGACCAAAACAGACATAGACTGGATTGGGCATAGTGCTTGAAGTTATGGGGGTAGGAGTTAGGGACATAAGGATTAGGATGTATCCTCAGAGGCTTGAGCTTTCTGCTTTGGAAGATAGGATGAGAGCATGAGTACTGGAAATAAAAAACATTTCTGGATAGGCTGAGTGAAAATCGGTAGAGGAATATAATGATAGAGGAATTTAGTAGGTAGTTAAAATTAAGATTCGGGTTGGGGTTCGAGATAAGGAATTGGGACTCGCCTACATTGACAAAATTATTAGGGTCAGGAAATCAATTAAAATTACAAAGAGAAAATGGGTAGATTAAATAGGAGTTCATTTAGCAATTCAAAAAATGAATATCAATATATACACTGTATTAGTCAGCCAAAGGGATGCTGATGCAAGTTACCGGAAGTCTATTGGCTTTTATAAAGGGTATTTATTTGGGATAGAAGCTTACAGTTACCAGGACATAAAGCATAAGTTACTTCCCTCACCAAAGTTTGTTGCCACGGGTTGGAACAAGTTGGCTGCCAACATCTGCCAAGAATTCAGCTTCCTGGGTTCCTCCCTTCCCAGGGCTGGTTTCTCTCCTGTCTCAGGCTTGCTTTTCTCCACAAGGCCAGCTGTAGACTATCAGGTAAATGGCTCATCTCTTTTCCCCGGGCCTTTTCTCCTTCCTCACGACCAAGCTCCTCTGTGTGCTTACTTCCCCGGGCTCCAGCATTAAAACTCCAACATCAAAACTCCAACTCTGTCCTTTGCCATGTCTTTTATCTATGAGTCCCCACCCACCAAGGGACAGGGACTCAATGCCTTACTGACATGGCCTAATCAAAGCCCTAATCATAATTTAATTAAGTTAAAATAAAACCTCTGAATCTAATACACTCTAATATGTCCAGAGGAAAAGACCAGTTTACAAACATAATCCAATAATTCTTTTGGGAATTCATCAATAATATCAAACTGCTACATACACACACACACAGATAAAGCAGGAAGGTGGAAAGTAGAGTAGGAAGGATTATTTCTACTTCAATTTTATTCTTTTCCTTTGGGTAATCATATACATGTCTGGCCTCCCTCAAAAAATAACAGATATTCGTTCTAACTAGCATGACCCCCCCAAAAGTTACCTTGTTCTAAGGAACAGCTGCATTCCAATTAATTCAAGGGCAAGAAGTCCTGCCAGGCTTCATGAGAATTGGGAGAGATATCAGGAGCTAGGGTGACTAGTCCTATACTCCCTTTCTCTCTTTCTCAGGGCCACATGGCAACCTCCATAGAAGGGGATTTGGGGCTGGGAAGACACCCTCAAGGATTCTTTAATATTCTTCCCTCTGCTCTCCCTCCCTGCACTGGACCAGTGCCTAGCACAAAGCTGGACACCCAGTAGGAGTCAATGGGTTGTTTCTGGATGAGATTACTGCAAGATTTGACCCCTTGTTGTTTAGAATCCCCCTGCTGTGTCTAGAAATGACCTTGACTCAAAGTGCCTACTCAATAAACATTGAGAAAGTTACAATTTATATGAAAGCCTCAGTTTATCCTAATTCCTGACATATTGTCTCAAAATAAGAGCCTTTTCTTTCATCATTGGGAGAAATGTATGCTTCAAACTCCAGTTTGAGAGCAACCAACACCTGTGTTCTAAATTAGAGACAGCCTGGTTTCTTCACTAAGTGTCCCTGTGTCAGATGTACACTTCAAGGCGTCTTTCCCCATTCCATTCCACCAATGTTGAATGTTTTAGCCCCTTATTCTTACATATTAGAGACTGGAAGAAAGTCTTTTCTCTGCTCCCATCACATGTCCAAATCTCAGAGAAAAGCTTCCCTCTCCCCACTAGCAGGTCACCTGCCACTACAGCACCACATTTTTCTCACCTCCCCTGAGGAACCGGCTGAGGAAGTATACGGCAGTGGCCGCCATGACAGTCAGAGGGCAGCAGATATCGTCTGCACCCTCACACCCAAAACAACTCAGCCAAGCTCCTGTCTTAGGATCTTCATGAGCAGAATCCCTTCCCACAGGCCCGCCTCAACTATGCTGTGCAACCACAGCCAGCTAATATTTAAGTGTATCTGATTTCCCTCCAGATAGGGAGTGAGCTTCAAAAACAACATGAATGGCAAATTCTCACAAAATCTGTGAAGTTCTATCATACTAGTTCTTCTATACATACATCATTTAAGGTGCATTTTTTTATGAGTCTGAACATTCTCCATGCCTGCGTATTTTGTCCCACATACCTAAATGACCTCCAAATTCAAGCTAAGCTGAAATCCTGCAGAGAGTTGTATCTTTCCTTAACTCCTTTTTCTCCAATTTCAATTCCCAGGAGAAAGGTATATGCTAATGTGATAAATTACTTCAGTGAGTTGAAAACTGACCTGGATTTTTTTCTGAGCTTTGTCTTGCCCTTTGCAATAATCAGAGTTTCTGTTGACAGTTCTTTCTTCAACAATACTCTGAAGCTAGTGAGACTCCTTATTCTATGTACTTTGCTATCTAGAGTCCTATTAACCTCAGATTTATTAGCTTTTTTTGTCAACCACTTACACTGCCAGCCTCCCAAGAGGAGAACACATCACAAAGCAAAGAAACTCTAAGAGACACATACATAGAAAAATATCTCAAATAGCAAACATTTACTGAAAGCAGGAAAGTCTGATGATAGCCCTTGAATAACCCTTCTCTCCCCACAAGCACATTCTATAGATACACTGATGGAAGTTGTGCAAATAAATCTCATTATGCTACTGAAGTGCAGAATTATTATCTCTCTGAGAGTACTAAGATGAAGCTCAGAATCTTCACAAATTTACTGGGCTGGCTCCAGACACACACTAGATTATATTCATCAAAATAAATGGATTTTAAAGCAAGTCTAAAACAGAGTCTTTCAAAAATCTAAGACTTTGCCTCAGAGGGGCATCTTTTTTTTCCTTCTGTCCTTTCTCTTGATTCAGTGAAGAGAACAGAAGAAAATGGTTATTAAAACAAAGAGAAACAGGTAATTTGACTTAAGTTACCGATCCAGAGAGCTGCCAGATATCAGTAGAGACAGCAGAGGTTACTAGCAGCTTGAGACCAGAAATAGAAATTAGAGCAAATACATCTATAGAAAATGTCTGAAAAGTCATTTTGTGATCCCTAGCTGGAACTTCTCCTGGCTGACCAGGCACTGTCTCTTTTGTTAGTCCCACAGACACTTTCCTTCTACGTTTCCCTCATAAGTGCCATGCTTCCAAATGAGTCTACTTTAAAACTTGTCACTTGATCCATTTTTCACTCAGGTCATACATAAGGTGCTTGCAAACACACATGAACACACATACACCACGCCACACAAATCTAATGAAATACTCATTACAGCTAATGTTCCTTGAGTGC